>OY720236.1:25000-27500 GCA_963082625.1 Pasiphila rectangulata | reverse complement strand
TAGGTTAGGTTAGGTTAGGTTAGGTTAGGTTAGGTTAGGTTAGGTTAGGTTAGGTTAGGTTAGGTTAGGTTAGGTTAGGTTAGGTTAGGTTAGGTTAGGTTAGGTTAGGTTAGGTTAGGTTAGGTTAGGTTAGGTTAGGTTAGGTTAGGTTAGGTTAGGTTAGGTTAGGTTAGGTTAGGTTAGGTTAGGTTAGGTTAGGTTAGGTTAGGTTAGGTTAGGTTAGGTTAGGTTAGGTTAGGTTAGGTTAGGTTAGGTTAGGTTAGGTTAGGTTAGGTTAGGTTAGGTTAGGTTAGGTTAGGTTAGGTTAGGTTAGGTTAGGTTAGGTTAGGTTAGGTTAGGTTAGGTTAGGTTAGGTTAGGTTAGGTTAGGTTAGGTTAGGTTAGGTTAGGTTAGGTTAGGTTAGGTTAGGTTAGGTTAGGTTAGGTTAGGTTAGGTTAGGTTAGGTTAGGTTAGGTTAGGTTAGGTTAGGTTAGGTTAGGTTAGGTTAGGTTAGGTTAGGTTAGGTTAGGTTAGGTTAGGTTAGGTTAGGTTAGGTTAGGTTAGGTTAGGTTAGGTTAGGTTAGGTTAGGTTAGGTTAGGTTAGGTTAGGTTAGGTTAGGTTAGGTTAGGTTAGGTTAGGTTAGGTTAGGTTAGGTTAGGTTAGGTTAGGTTAGGTTAGGTTAGGTTAGGTTAGGTTAGGTTAGGTTAGGTTAGGTTAGGTTAGGTTAGGTTAGGTTAGGTTAGGTTAGGTTAGGTTAGGTTAGGTTAGGTTAGGTTAGGTTAGGTTAGGTTAGGTTAGGTTAGGTTAGGTTAGGTTAGGTTAGGTTAGGTTAGGTTAGGTTAGGTTAGGTTAGGTTAGGTTAGGTTAGGTTAGGTTAGGTTAGGTTAGGTTAGGTTAGGTTAGGTTAGGTTAGGTTAGGTTAGGTTAGGTTAGGTTAGGTTAGGTTAGGTTAGGTTAGGTTAGGTTAGGTTAGGTTAGGTTAGGTTAGGTTAGGTTAGGTTAGGTTAGGTTAGGTTAGGTTAGGTTAGGTTAGGTTAGGTTAGGTTAGGTTAGGTTAGGTTAGGTTAGGTTAGGTTAGGTTAGGTTAGGTTAGGTTAGGTTAGGTTAGGTTAGGTTAGGTTAGGTTAGGTTAGGTTAGGTTAGGTTAGGTTAGGTTAGGTTAGGTTAGGTTAGGTTAGGTTAGGTTAGGTTAGGTTAGGTTAGGTTAGGTTAGGTTAGGTTAGGTTAGGTTAGGTTAGGTTAGGTTAGGTTAGGTTAGGTTAGGTTAGGTTAGGTTAGGTTAGGTTAGGTTAGGTTAGGTTAGGTTAGGTTAGGTTAGGTTAGGTTAGGTTAGGTTAGGTTAGGTTAGGTTAGGTTAGGTTAGGTTAGGTTAGGTTAGGTTAGGTTAGGTTAGGTTAGGTTAGGTTAGGTTAGGTTAGGTTAGGTTAGGTTAGGTTAGGTTAGGTTAGGTTAGGTTAGGTTAGGTTAGGTTAGGTTAGGTTAGGTTAGGTTAGGTTAGGTTAGGTTAGGTTAGGTTAGGTTAGGTTAGGTTAGGTTAGGTTAGGTTAGGTTAGGTTAGGTTAGGTTAGGTTAGGTTAGGTTAGGTTAGGTTAGGTTAGGTTAGGTTAGGTTAGGTTAGGTTAGGTTAGGTTAGGTTAGGTTAGGTTAGGTTAGGTTAGGTTAGGTTAGGTTAGGTTAGGTTAGGTTAGGTTAGGTTAGGTTAGGTTAGGTTAGGTTAGGTTAGGTTAGGTTAGGTTAGGTTAGGTTAGGTTAGGTTAGGTTAGGTTAGGTTAGGTTAGGTTAGGTTAGGTTAGGTTAGGTTAGGTTAGGTTAGGTTAGGTTAGGTTAGGTTAGGTTAGGTTAGGTTAGGTTAGGTTAGGTTAGGTTAGGTTAGGTTAGGTTAGGTTAGGTTAGGTTAGGTTAGGTTAGGTTAGGTTAGGTTAGGTTAGGTTAGGTTAGGTTAGGTTAGGTTAGGTTAGGTTAGGTTAGGTTAGGTTAGGTTAGGTTAGGTTAGGTTAGGTTAGGTTAGGTTAGGTTAGGTTAGGTTAGGTTAGGTTAGGTTAGGTTAGGTTAGGTTAGGTTAGGTTAGGTTAGGTTAGGTTAGGTTAGGTTAGGTTAGGTTAGGTTAGGTTAGGTTAGGTTAGGTTAGGTTAGGTTAGGTTAGGTTAGGTTAGGTTAGGTTAGGTTAGGTTAGGTTAGGTTAGGTTAGGTTAGGTTAGGTTAGGTTAGGTTAGGTTAGGTTAGGTTAGGTTAGGTTAGGTTAGGTTAGGTTAGGTTAGGTTAGGTTAGGTTAGGTTAGGTTAGGTTAGGTTAGGTTAGGTTAGGTTAGGTTAGGTTAGGTTAGGTTAGGTTAGGTTAGGTTAGGTTAGGTTAGGTTAGGTTAGGTTAGGTTAGGTTAGGTTAGGTTAGGTTAGGTTAGGTTAGGTTAGGTTAGGTTAGGTTAGGTTAGGTTAGGTTAGGTTAGGTTAGGTTAGGTTAGGTTAGGTTAGGTTAGGTTAGGTTAGGTTAGGTTAGGTTAGGTTAGGTTAGGTTAGGTTAGGT
>OY720236.1:0-20000 GCA_963082625.1 Pasiphila rectangulata | reverse complement strand
TTTTTCAGTGCCTCTCGAGTGTTCCTGCCCGGCATATCTAAGTTTCACTGTTCTATTGTTGAGGTAGCTATGCAACACTCCCTTGATGTTAGCTGGGCAGTGTTCTTCGGCTAAGCGAGTCTTGATAGCGGGCCACCAGGCGCTATCGAAGGCTCCCTCTATGTCTAATGATATGACTGTTACGATTTTCTTGTCTTCGATTTTGGTTTTAATATGTTTAATTAGATCATAGAGGGAGTCCTCGGTGCTCCTTTGTGGCATGAACCCGTATTGTCGTCTGCTTATGCTCGGTATAATATGCCATTTGAGTCGATTGATGATCATCTTCTCATAGATTTTGGACAAAACTGGGAGCAGGCCAATGGGTCTATATGATTTCGGGTTTGTGTAGTCCTCTTTCCCGGGTTTCGGTAAGACGACCACTGTGGCTTCTTTCCACAGGACAGGGAAGTATTCGAGTTTCAGGCATCGGTTTGTTATTTCAAGGAAGATATCTGGGCTTGTATTGATGGCGTGACTGCAGATATCTGCAGTTAGTCCATCTGATCCGGGTGCCTTTTTTGGGTTGAAACTATCCACCGCATACTTCAGCTCCTCTGGTGTGAACGGCGGGTCATGATCATCATGTACCCGCACGTTTATTTCTTCAGCTTTTTGTCTGGTATGCTGGTGGTCATAGTTATCTTCCTCCTTCGCATCTTCCGGATAGAAGGTTCGTGCGAGGAGTTCTGCAGATTCTTTTTGGTCAAGCGTCTTTCCATTACTTACAAGGAGCAGATCTTCTTGTCTCCTTGCTGTTCTTCCTATAACTCTGTAGATGCCTTCCCACATCCCCTCCCTGTCCTGTTTCTCGCAGAACTTCTTCCAGCTTTCGGTTTGGGCATTTTTTACCTTACTCTCATATGTTTCTTTTGATTTCAGGTATTCGTTGACGACGTGGTTTCTCCGGATCGGCGCGGCACAGCGGATACGCCTCCTCCTGGTGTTGACATCTCTTCGCATCTCTTCAAGTTCTTTGGACCACCAAGGCAAGGTAAGTTTGTTTTTGTCTTTTATTTTTGGGATGTGTTCATTGCTAGCTTCTATTATTGATTCTGTAAACTTTTTGATTTCTTCTTCTAATTTTATTGTTTCTTTTATTTGTGATATCGATGTTTTGTTAATGTTTTTTGATTCTAGAAGCTGGACCAGTTTCTCATGAAACTGGTTCCAGTTTGCTTTTCTGCTATTAAAAATTCTAGTTGTTCTTTTTATGTTAGTTCCAGTTGCCTTTGTTTCCCTTATTTTAAACGTTATCGTGTTGTGGTCCGAACTGATCATGCCTACGTTCACCTTCCAGTCCTCCACCAGGGAAAGCATATCCACTGTGCATGCCGTGATATCCACGTGGCTTGAGTATAGCTTTCCTCCTCTAACCGTGTCAAATGTAGGGGTTTTGCCCTCATTTAGCACCTGCATGCCCAAATCTTCTAGAGTTCCCGCGAGATCGATACCCTTTTGATCTGTGGTAAGACTACCCCACCAGGCGCTTTTAGCGTTTGCATCACCTCCCAAGACCAACCTTTTTTGACCAAGCTTTTGTTTAATTACTCGGAGGTGTTGGAGGTATGCCTCTATGTCGTTTCCATCGGGTTCAAAGTAGATGGAGATAGCTACCAGTTCCCATGCGCTAGTTTTAATCTCTACCACTGCAATGTTGGCTGTCGTGAGGTCAGGGCGCAGTATTGCGTCCAGGTCATGGTCGAAGACCACGACAGCTGCCTTCACGACTCCTGCTCCTATTGCAGTGGATTGAAATACTCTTGCTCCTGAGTAGCTATTCATCCTTCCTATGGATCCGACGTAGGGCTCCTGGACCAGAGCGAAAGCCATGTTTTTGTTTCTTGCTTCAATCATGATCTCTTGCGTCGCAATTCTCTTTCGCTGCAAGTTTGCTTGTGCGACCAAGTAGGTCTTTTTGTTAACAGTGGATGTGTTGTCGCCTGTAACTGTTAACAATAGGCCACACTGGCTCTAGCCAGGGTCTCCCATTTCTTTTTGATGGGGCATTCGTCACTGAACGCATTGTGGTCCACCTTATCATGCTTTGCTTTCATGCAGTTGCAGCAGGTTGGTGCTGTTCCTGCAAGCCATTCCGGGCAATCTGTTCTCATGTGGTCCCCCCCACAGTGGCTGCACCTCACTGCAGTCTCCTTACAGAAGCGCTTGCCGTGGCCATAGCCGAGGCAGAGAGAGCATTGGACCAGGGGTGACTGGTCAGCCACTTTAATGCGCTGCATGTCTATTAGCACTGTCTCCGCCTCGACTAGTCTCTGCCATACTTTGGGGGACACCCTCATGATGATATGGTTCATTTGTTGATTCCTGGTCTTTTTCTTATACATGATTTCGGTTTTTTCCTTCTGTGCGTTCAGGTCTCTAAATGTCTTTTTATTTTGGTTCCAGAGGCCCTCCAAGATGTCCGCGTCGCTGATGTAAGTAAGGACGTTTCTCATGATTATGAGTGGGTCCTTGTTTTTAACGACTTGTACATCCAGGTGGTCCTCTGCGGTTTTTAATCTTTCTTTAATTTTGTTTCTGTCTTCTTCTGTCCTGCATCCCAAAATTATCTTTCTGTCTTTTGCTTTTCTTATCTTTTCTACTGTTATGTCGCCTTCCTTAGCGTTGACTACTTCCCTTATTTTATTGAGGACTTCTTCTCCTGTTCGGGTTTCGTCCTTGGCACTGATCACTACGGAGTGTAGAGTTTTTGGGATCGAAAGCTGTTTTTTCATTTGGGTTGCTACTACACTCGCGTAGGTGGTCTTTCGTATGACTTCCTCTTGTTTTTCCATTTGTTGCTGTAATTTCTCCATTCTCTCTGTGTTTTCTTTAAGCGCTTCCATGTGTTTCGTTATTGTTATTTTTAGTTCGCTCTCATCCTTCTTATTTTCCAGATTTTTACTAGGTAATCTTTCGTAGGTTCTTATTCTTTTTTCAGGTTTTTTGTTTTCCGCTTCAGCTTCCACTACAAGCTGACAGAGTCGTTCCACATTTGCATGTAGAACGTCCCTTATCACCCCTTTTATCGTGCCTTTTATGTTTCTGGCCTTTGCTATTTTCGCTTTTGTTTCATATAGCCAGTGGTAAGCTTCTTCGGTTCTGTTGTTGAATTTAATCTTAGTTTCCTCTTGTTTTCCTTCTTGTTTTTCTTCTTGTGTTTCTTCTTGTATTTCTTCTTGTTTTTCTTCTTGTTGTTCTTCTTCCTGGTTTTCTTCGAGCTCTGGGCTATCGTCTAGTAGGCTCCTCTCAGGCCCATACTTAAGGATCTTTGGCTTTTTGATGGTTTGGGTATTTGAACCCCTCGGTGTATGAACATTCGGACCTTTGGGCGTAGCATGTTGGTCATTGCTCGTGTCTGTTTTTTCGCCAGAAAGAACGTCCACGAGCACGCCTTCCTCCACCATTGTGGTCTCCGTCATATGATTCACCGAAGGGTGCTCCTTCTTATCACGTGGAGAGTGAAACATTTTTTCTCTGAGGAGACTCTGTTTAGGTCAGGACTAGTCGCGTGTTATGTGTAAGTTTGTATTACTATACTAATAATTTGTGTTTTATTTGTTTCAGAATCTTCGAGTTCTTCGTTTGCTGTTTTAATTTAATCAATTTTACTCAATTTTTATGCTAATGTATGTTCTTTTGTTACAGGTTCTTCAGTTCTTCGTGCACACTACTGGGGGCGCTTCGTCACGTTACGTTAGTATACGGTAAGTTCTAGGTAATTAAATGTTTAAAAAATTTTTTGCTCTACCTAGAGTCGTAACTATTTTAATTCTCTATATGAGATCATAAAAGGGGTCTAATCTAAAGGTTTGTAAAAGTTTTATAAAAGAAAGTGTAAAATTTAAAATCAAAATGACCTACTCTACCTAGAGTCGTTTTCTCTTATTTGTGTAATAGGTCCACAGATGCCTAGAAAGACGCAAAAAACCGCAATCCAATCAGGCTTCTGGTTCAAGAGATACGAGTGTTTTAATGTTTCCAATATGGCGTCACAAAATGGCCGCCGTATTTTGGAACTGCTGTAGTTCAGCCAATTTTCGTCCAATTGCTCTGGGGTTTTCTTTAAGAGGCTCTAATAAAAGTTTGCGTCACTTTCGCAATGTCAGATTTTAATGGTAGAGATGAACTCTACATAGAGTCAGGGTGATCAGAAACGTCATGCGAGAGTGACGCCACCCACTACTGTGAAAATCCCAGCACTCTACGACCTCCTGGGCTGAAATGAGAGCTAATTTAGTTTTTAGAAAATGGCGTCCAAGATGGCCGCCAAATTTTTAAAGTCGTGTAGCTCACTCAGTTTTGGTCGCAGGATGCTGGGGTTTCGGGTATGTGGGGTATTCTTGACCCAAGCTATTTGCTTCCGGTGTTAAAAGCACAAATTATTTTAAGCAAAAATTTTTACAATTTTTTAGAACAATCTGAAAGATTGGCTGTTGCCAAGGTCAGCCGAGAAAATCCCGTCCTCGTACGATAATTTGGCTAAGAGTTATACACGTTTAAAAATGTTAAAAACTTTAAAAAATGGCCGCCAATATGGCCGACTTTTGTCTTTCGGTCTCTAACTCCGTCAATTTTTGATCGATTGTTCCCGTGTTTGGGCTTCTCGTCTGCGCCTCGGCAATTCCCGTGTGATGACGGGGTCCTTTATATTTAATTTAATACACCAAATGAATAAATGCTAAAAAACACAAATTTAATACATAAAATGTCCTACAGACTCCAATTTTCATCCAATTTTTCTGGGAAAAACGGTAAAATGTCTTAAATTTAATTTGTAATCTATTGTAATACTAAAATTTAAATTTAGGGTCCAAAAAATTTCGTCATATGTGACCTTGAATTTCAAAAAATCATAAGTCGGAGAATTTTCAGCGCGCGCTTTTGAATTTTTGCAGGTAGTTAAAGGGCCTAAAGATGCGTCTAAAAATGATTTTTAATGTATATGTGATCGCTTACTTTTCCGACTTATGTTCATTTGAAATTTGCAAAAATTTGTAAATGCAATATCTTCTTCAAAAATTGACTTATCTCCAGTCTTGAAGTGCCTCCGGTGTCCTTGTGATGGCACCCACGTGGTTCCGTTCGAAGATCAATTCTGAGACCTCTGGATCTCCCACCTCGTGGCCACGTGGTAGTTGTTTTTTTGCTGTTTACTCAGGCTGTGTAGTTCGGAGATCAGTCCAAAGTGTGGTTCGGAGTAGGCCCTCAGAGGGCCTTCCCAGGGGATAAATAAAAAGTATATGTCGTCGCTGTAGATTCCGCATAAATCGTGTTTGAAATTTCAAAAATCACAAAAAATCACTTTTTTGATTGTCACTTCACCAAAAATGCACTTAGAACGACACAGTTTAAACAACCGTGTGCGCCTTCACTTCCCGCGTGTTTTGACGTATTGCAATTGAAAATCGCATGCAAAAAACTATTAAAAACGATTTTTTCCTTGCGGAGCGGTGCGGTTTCGTGGCTCTTTCGGCTGCGGATCGAGCGCGACTGGTTAGGTTAGGTTAGGTTAGGTTAGGTTAGGTTAGGTTAGGTTAGGTTAGGTTAGGTTAGGTTAGGTTAGGTTAGGTTAGGTTAGGTTAGGTTAGGTTAGGTTAGGTTAGGTTAGGTTAGGTTAGGTTAGGTTAGGTTAGGTTAGGTTAGGTTAGGTTAGGTTAGGTTAGGTTAGGTTAGGTTAGGTTAGGTTAGGTTAGGTTAGGTTAGGTTAGGTTAGGTTAGGTTAGGTTAGGTTAGGTTAGGTTAGGTTAGGTTAGGTTAGGTTAGGTTAGGTTAGGTTAGGTTAGGTTAGGTTAGGTTAGGTTAGGTTAGGTTAGGTTAGGTTAGGTTAGGTTAGGTTAGGTTAGGTTAGGTTAGGTTAGGTTAGGTTAGGTTAGGTTAGGTTAGGTTAGGTTAGGTTAGGTTAGGTTAGGTTAGGTTAGGTTAGGTTAGGTTAGGTTAGGTTAGGTTAGGTTAGGTTAGGTTAGGTTAGGTTAGGTTAGGTTAGGTTAGGTTAGGTTAGGTTAGGTTAGGTTAGGTTAGGTTAGGTTAGGTTAGGTTAGGTTAGGTTAGGTTAGGTTAGGTTAGGTTAGGTTAGGTTAGGTTAGGTTAGGTTAGGTTAGGTTAGGTTAGGTTAGGTTAGGTTAGGTTAGGTTAGGTTAGGTTAGGTTAGGTTAGGTTAGGTTAGGTTAGGTTAGGTTAGGTTAGGTTAGGTTAGGTTAGGTTAGGTTAGGTTAGGTTAGGTTAGGTTAGGTTAGGTTAGGTTAGGTTAGGTTAGGTTAGGTTAGGTTAGGTTAGGTTAGGTTAGGTTAGGTTAGGTTAGGTTAGGTTAGGTTAGGTTAGGTTAGGTTAGGTTAGGTTAGGTTAGGTTAGGTTAGGTTAGGTTAGGTTAGGTTAGGTTAGGTTAGGTTAGGTTAGGTTAGGTTAGGTTAGGTTAGGTTAGGTTAGGTTAGGTTAGGTTAGGTTAGGTTAGGTTAGGTTAGGTTAGGTTAGGTTAGGTTAGGTTAGGTTAGGTTAGGTTAGGTTAGGTTAGGTTAGGTTAGGTTAGGTTAGGTTAGGTTAGGTTAGGTTAGGTTAGGTTAGGTTAGGTTAGGTTAGGTTAGGTTAGGTTAGGTTAGGTTAGGTTAGGTTAGGTTAGGTTAGGTTAGGTTAGGTTAGGTTAGGTTAGGTTAGGTTAGGTTAGGTTAGGTTAGGTTAGGTTAGGTTAGGTTAGGTTAGGTTAGGTTAGGTTAGGTTAGGTTAGGTTAGGTTAGGTTAGGTTAGGTTAGGTTAGGTTAGGTTAGGTTAGGTTAGGTTAGGTTAGGTTAGGTTAGGTTAGGTTAGGTTAGGTTAGGTTAGGTTAGGTTAGGTTAGGTTAGGTTAGGTTAGGTTAGGTTAGGTTAGGTTAGGTTAGGTTAGGTTAGGTTAGGTTAGGTTAGGTTAGGTTAGGTTAGGTTAGGTTAGGTTAGGTTAGGTTAGGTTAGGTTAGGTTAGGTTAGGTTAGGTTAGGTTAGGTTAGGTTAGGTTAGGTTAGGTTAGGTTAGGTTAGGTTAGGTTAGGTTAGGTTAGGTTAGGTTAGGTTAGGTTAGGTTAGGTTAGGTTAGGTTAGGTTAGGTTAGGTTAGGTTAGGTTAGGTTAGGTTAGGTTAGGTTAGGTTAGGTTAGGTTAGGTTAGGTTAGGTTAGGTTAGGTTAGGTTAGGTTAGGTTAGGTTAGGTTAGGTTAGGTTAGGTTAGGTTAGGTTAGGTTAGGTTAGGTTAGGTTAGGTTAGGTTAGGTTAGGTTAGGTTAGGTTAGGTTAGGTTAGGTTAGGTTAGGTTAGGTTAGGTTAGGTTAGGTTAGGTTAGGTTAGGTTAGGTTAGGTTAGGTTAGGTTAGGTTAGGTTAGGTTAGGTTAGGTTAGGTTAGGTTAGGTTAGGTTAGGTTAGGTTAGGTTAGGTTAGGTTAGGTTAGGTTAGGTTAGGTTAGGTTAGGTTAGGTTAGGTTAGGTTAGGTTAGGTTAGGTTAGGTTAGGTTAGGTTAGGTTAGGTTAGGTTAGGTTAGGTTAGGTTAGGTTAGGTTAGGTTAGGTTAGGTTAGGTTAGGTTAGGTTAGGTTAGGTTAGGTTAGGTTAGGTTAGGTTAGGTTAGGTTAGGTTAGGTTAGGTTAGGTTAGGTTAGGTTAGGTTAGGTTAGGTTAGGTTAGGTTAGGTTAGGTTAGGTTAGGTTAGGTTAGGTTAGGTTAGGTTAGGTTAGGTTAGGTTAGGTTAGGTTAGGTTAGGTTAGGTTAGGTTAGGTTAGGTTAGGTTAGGTTAGGTTAGGTTAGGTTAGGTTAGGTTAGGTTAGGTTAGGTTAGGTTAGGTTAGGTTAGGTTAGGTTAGGTTAGGTTAGGTTAGGTTAGGTTAGGTTAGGTTAGGTTAGGTTAGGTTAGGTTAGGTTAGGTTAGGTTAGGTTAGGTTAGGTTAGGTTAGGTTAGGTTAGGTTAGGTTAGGTTAGGTTAGGTTAGGTTAGGTTAGGTTAGGTTAGGTTAGGTTAGGTTAGGTTAGGTTAGGTTAGGTTAGGTTAGGTTAGGTTAGGTTAGGTTAGGTTAGGTTAGGTTAGGTTAGGTTAGGTTAGGTTAGGTTAGGTTAGGTTAGGTTAGGTTAGGTTAGGTTAGGTTAGGTTAGGTTAGGTTAGGTTAGGTTAGGTTAGGTTAGGTTAGGTTAGGTTAGGTTAGGTTAGGTTAGGTTAGGTTAGGTTAGGTTAGGTTAGGTTAGGTTAGGTTAGGTTAGGTTAGGTTAGGTTAGGTTAGGTTAGGTTAGGTTAGGTTAGGTTAGGTTAGGTTAGGTTAGGTTAGGTTAGGTTAGGTTAGGTTAGGTTAGGTTAGGTTAGGTTAGGTTAGGTTAGGTTAGGTTAGGTTAGGTTAGGTTAGGTTAGGTTAGGTTAGGTTAGGTTAGGTTAGGTTAGGTTAGGTTAGGTTAGGTTAGGTTAGGTTAGGTTAGGTTAGGTTAGGTTAGGTTAGGTTAGGTTAGGTTAGGTTAGGTTAGGTTAGGTTAGGTTAGGTTAGGTTAGGTTAGGTTAGGTTAGGTTAGGTTAGGTTAGGTTAGGTTAGGTTAGGTTAGGTTAGGTTAGGTTAGGTTAGGTTAGGTTAGGTTAGGTTAGGTTAGGTTAGGTTAGGTTAGGTTAGGTTAGGTTAGGTTAGGTTAGGTTAGGTTAGGTTAGGTTAGGTTAGGTTAGGTTAGGTTAGGTTAGGTTAGGTTAGGTTAGGTTAGGTTAGGTTAGGTTAGGTTAGGTTAGGTTAGGTTAGGTTAGGTTAGGTTAGGTTAGGTTAGGTTAGGTTAGGTTAGGTTAGGTTAGGTTAGGTTAGGTTAGGTTAGGTTAGGTTAGGTTAGGTTAGGTTAGGTTAGGTTAGGTTAGGTTAGGTTAGGTTAGGTTAGGTTAGGTTAGGTTAGGTTAGGTTAGGTTAGGTTAGGTTAGGTTAGGTTAGGTTAGGTTAGGTTAGGTTAGGTTAGGTTAGGTTAGGTTAGGTTAGGTTAGGTTAGGTTAGGTTAGGTTAGGTTAGGTTAGGTTAGGTTAGGTTAGGTTAGGTTAGGTTAGGTTAGGTTAGGTTAGGTTAGGTTAGGTTAGGTTAGGTTAGGTTAGGTTAGGTTAGGTTAGGTTAGGTTAGGTTAGGTTAGGTTAGGTTAGGTTAGGTTAGGTTAGGTTAGGTTAGGTTAGGTTAGGTTAGGTTAGGTTAGGTTAGGTTAGGTTAGGTTAGGTTAGGTTAGGTTAGGTTAGGTTAGGTTAGGTTAGGTTAGGTTAGGTTAGGTTAGGTTAGGTTAGGTTAGGTTAGGTTAGGTTAGGTTAGGTTAGGTTAGGTTAGGTTAGGTTAGGTTAGGTTAGGTTAGGTTAGGTTAGGTTAGGTTAGGTTAGGTTAGGTTAGGTTAGGTTAGGTTAGGTTAGGTTAGGTTAGGTTAGGTTAGGTTAGGTTAGGTTAGGTTAGGTTAGGTTAGGTTAGGTTAGGTTAGGTTAGGTTAGGTTAGGTTAGGTTAGGTTAGGTTAGGTTAGGTTAGGTTAGGTTAGGTTAGGTTAGGTTAGGTTAGGTTAGGTTAGGTTAGGTTAGGTTAGGTTAGGTTAGGTTAGGTTAGGTTAGGTTAGGTTAGGTTAGGTTAGGTTCCGAGGGGAAGGGAACCACCCAGCTTGTCGGTTCGCGTAGGTGACGTTGACGTCCAGGTGGGGCCGTACCTTAAGTACTTGGGCCTCACCTTGGATAGTCGCTGGGGCTTCGAAGAGCACTTCAGCCGCTCCGTCCCCCGGATCCAGAGGGTAGTGGGTGCTTTGCACAGACTGCTACCCAATCTCGGGGGACCAAGGGAGGGTGTTCGCCGCCTCTATGCGGGCGTCGTGCGGTCGATGGCACTCTACGGAGCGCCCGTCTGGTCCAAAAGACTGACGGGTGTTAGGCGCTGCAGGGCTATGTTTAGTAGCCTGCAGCGTTCTATTGCCATCAGAATCGTTCGCGGTTACCGCACGATTTCGCATGAGGCGGCGACATTATTGGCGCGGCTCCCGCCGCTCGACCTCCTGGCGGAGATGGACGCACGAGTGTACGTTCGTCTCCGGCAGGAGGGCGAGGGTGGGGCTGCGCCAGCTGAAGTGCGGCAAGAGGAGCGTCGACGTGCGCTTGGGAAGTGGCGCGAGCGGCTCGAGGAGCCGAGGAGCTCGCGCCAACGCGCCGTCGACGCTGTTCTGCCTAGCTTCGAAGCCTGGCTAGGGAGGGAGGGAGGTAACGTCACCTATAGACTTACTCAGGTACTCACCGGGCATGGTTGCTTCGGTGAGTACCTGAGTAGGATCGGACGCGAACCGACACCGCAGTGCCACCATTGTGGGTGGGGCCAGGATTCCGCCCAGCACACGCTCGAGGATTGCTCGGCGTGGTGCGTGGAAAGGCGGAATCTGGCCCTCAGGATCGGGCAGGATCTCTCTCTGCCCAGCGTAGTTGCGGCTATGCTGGCAGATGAGACGGCGTGGAAGGCGGTGGCCTCTTTCTGTGAGACCGTAATGGTTCGGAAAGAGGCCGCGGAGCGGGATCGCGAGAGGGCTGATCCCGCTCGTAGAAGGCGGCGGCGGGGTGCAGGCAACGGCCGCCCCGCCCTGCCTGCCCCGTGAGGCTACGGCGTCATGGGGCTGCGGCATCCCCTATAGGGGACCATCTGGGTCCGTAGGGTAGTCAGAGTGAGGGCTTTGGACTATCCCAGACTGACCCAGGGAGGGCGATGGTGCATAATATGGCTATGCACCATCGTAAGTACCGCGAGACGTAGGGGGCGTTAGTTGTGGACGCCCCCGGGACGTGCTCAGGCAAGGTGCTATAGGGGCTCCGGAGTGTTCTTTATGAGGAACCGGAGCCCCTAGTGCACCGAGGCCGGCCATCGGGGTGGTTTTAGTGAGTCGTCAGGAGACAACCTCACATAACCATGCTGTGCCCTTAACGCAGCATGGTATCTGAACGAGCAGATTTCCACCCCGTCACCAAAAAAAAAAAAAAAAAAAAAAAAAGGTTAGGTTAGGTTAGGTTAGGTTAGGTTAGGTTAGGTTAGGTTAGGTTAGGTTAGGTTAGGTTAGGTTAGGTTAGGTTAGGTTAGGTTAGGTTAGGTTAGGTTAGGTTAGGTTAGGTTAGGTTAGGTTAGGTTAGGTTAGGTTAGGTTAGGTTAGGTTAGGTTAGGTTAGGTTAGGTTAGGTTAGGTTAGGTTAGGTTAGGTTAGGTTAGGTTAGGTTAGGTTAGGTTAGGTTAGGTTAGGTTAGGTTAGGTTAGGTTAGGTTAGGTTAGGTTAGGTTAGGTTAGGTTAGGTTAGGTTAGGTTAGGTTAGGTTAGGTTAGGTTAGGTTAGGTTAGGTTAGGTTAGGTTAGGTTAGGTTAGGTTAGGTTAGGTTAGGTTAGGTTAGGTTAGGTTAGGTTAGGTTAGGTTAGGTTAGGTTAGGTTAGGTTAGGTTAGGTTAGGTTAGGTTAGGTTAGGTTAGGTTAGGTTAGGTTAGGTTAGGTTAGGTTAGGTTAGGTTAGGTTAGGTTAGGTTAGGTTAGGTTAGGTTAGGTTAGGTTAGGTTAGGTTAGGTTAGGTTAGGTTAGGTTAGGTTAGGTTAGGTTAGGTTAGGTTAGGTTAGGTTAGGTTAGGTTAGGTTAGGTTAGGTTAGGTTAGGTTAGGTTAGGTTAGGTTAGGTTAGGTTAGGTTAGGTTAGGTTAGGTTAGGTTAGGTTAGGTTAGGTTAGGTTAGGTTAGGTTAGGTTAGGTTAGGTTAGGTTAGGTTAGGTTAGGTTAGGTTAGGTTAGGTTAGGTTAGGTTAGGTTAGGTTAGGTTAGGTTAGGTTAGGTTAGGTTAGGTTAGGTTAGGTTAGGTTAGGTTAGGTTAGGTTAGGTTAGGTTAGGTTAGGTTAGGTTAGGTTAGGTTAGGTTAGGTTAGGTTAGGTTAGGTTAGGTTAGGTTAGGTTAGGTTAGGTTAGGTTAGGTTAGGTTAGGTTAGGTTAGGTTAGGTTAGGTTAGGTTAGGTTAGGTTAGGTTAGGTTAGGTTAGGTTAGGTTAGGTTAGGTTAGGTTAGGTTAGGTTAGGTTAGGTTAGGTTAGGTTAGGTTAGGTTAGGTTAGGTTAGGTTAGGTTAGGTTAGGTTAGGTTAGGTTAGGTTAGGTTAGGTTAGGTTAGGTTAGGTTAGGTTAGGTTAGGTTAGGTTAGGTTAGGTTAGGTTAGGTTAGGTTAGGTTAGGTTAGGTTAGGTTAGGTTAGGTTAGGTTAGGTTAGGTTAGGTTAGGTTAGGTTAGGTTAGGTTAGGTTAGGTTAGGTTAGGTTAGGTTAGGTTAGGTTAGGTTAGGTTAGGTTAGGTTAGGTTAGGTTAGGTTAGGTTAGGTTAGGTTAGGTTAGGTTAGGTTAGGTTAGGTTAGGTTAGGTTAGGTTAGGTTAGGTTAGGTTAGGTTAGGTTAGGTTAGGTTAGGTTAGGTTAGGTTAGGTTAGGTTAGGTTAGGTTAGGTTAGGTTAGGTTAGGTTAGGTTAGGTTAGGTTAGGTTAGGTTAGGTTAGGTTAGGTTAGGTTAGGTTAGGTTAGGTTAGGTTAGGTTAGGTTAGGTTAGGTTAGGTTAGGTTAGGTTAGGTTAGGTTAGGTTAGGTTAGGTTAGGTTAGGTTAGGTTAGGTTAGGTTAGGTTAGGTTAGGTTAGGTTAGGTTAGGTTAGGTTAGGTTAGGTTAGGTTAGGTTAGGTTAGGTTAGGTTAGGTTAGGTTAGGTTAGGTTAGGTTAGGTTAGGTTAGGTTAGGTTAGGTTAGGTTAGGTTAGGTTAGGTTAGGTTAGGTTAGGTTAGGTTAGGTTAGGTTAGGTTAGGTTAGGTTAGGTTAGGTTAGGTTAGGTTAGGTTAGGTTAGGTTAGGTTAGGTTAGGTTAGGTTAGGTTAGGTTAGGTTAGGTTAGGTTAGGTTAGGTTAGGTTAGGTTAGGTTAGGTTAGGTTAGGTTAGGTTAGGTTAGGTTAGGTTAGGTTAGGTTAGGTTAGGTTAGGTTAGGTTAGGTTAGGTTAGGTTAGGTTAGGTTAGGTTAGGTTAGGTTAGGTTAGGTTAGGTTAGGTTAGGTTAGGTTAGGTTAGGTTAGGTTAGGTTAGGTTAGGTTAGGTTAGGTTAGGTTAGGTTAGGTTAGGTTAGGTTAGGTTAGGTTAGGTTAGGTTAGGTTAGGTTAGGTTAGGTTAGGTTAGGTTAGGTTAGGTTAGGTTAGGTTAGGTTAGGTTAGGTTAGGTTAGGTTAGGTTAGGTTAGGTTAGGTTAGGTTAGGTTAGGTTAGGTTAGGTTAGGTTAGGTTAGGTTAGGTTAGGTTAGGTTAGGTTAGGTTAGGTTAGGTTAGGTTAGGTTAGGTTAGGTTAGGTTAGGTTAGGTTAGGTTAGGTTAGGTTAGGTTAGGTTAGGTTAGGTTAGGTTAGGTTAGGTTAGGTTAGGTTAGGTTAGGTTAGGTTAGGTTAGGTTAGGTTAGGTTAGGTTAGGTTAGGTTAGGTTAGGTTAGGTTAGGTTAGGTTAGGTTAGGTTAGGTTAGGTTAGGTTAGGTTAGGTTAGGTTAGGTTAGGTTAGGTTAGGTTAGGTTAGGTTAGGTTAGGTTAGGTTAGGTTAGGTTAGGTTAGGTTAGGTTAGGTTAGGTTAGGTTAGGTTAGGTTAGGTTAGGTTAGGTTAGGTTAGGTTAGGTTAGGTTAGGTTAGGTTAGGTTAGGTTAGGTTAGGTTAGGTTAGGTTAGGTTAGGTTAGGTTAGGTTAGGTTAGGTTAGGTTAGGTTAGGTTAGGTTAGGTTAGGTTAGGTTAGGTTAGGTTAGGTTAGGTTAGGTTAGGTTAGGTTAGGTTAGGTTAGGTTAGGTTAGGTTAGGTTAGGTTAGGTTAGGTTAGGTTAGGTTAGGTTAGGTTAGGTTAGGTTAGGTTAGGTTAGGTTAGGTTAGGTTAGGTTAGGTTAGGTTAGGTTAGGTTAGGTTAGGTTAGGTTAGGTTAGGTTAGGTTAGGTTAGGTTAGGTTAGGTTAGGTTAGGTTAGGTTAGGTTAGGTTAGGTTAGGTTAGGTTAGGTTAGGTTAGGTTAGGTTAGGTTAGGTTAGGTTAGGTTAGGTTAGGTTAGGTTAGGTTAGGTTAGGTTAGGTTAGGTTAGGTTAGGTTAGGTTAGGTTAGGTTAGGTTAGGTTAGGTTAGGTTAGGTTAGGTTAGGTTAGGTTAGGTTAGGTTAGGTTAGGTTAGGTTAGGTTAGGTTAGGTTAGGTTAGGTTAGGTTAGGTTAGGTTAGGTTAGGTTAGGTTAGGTTAGGTTAGGTTAGGTTAGGTTAGGTTAGGTTAGGTTAGGTTAGGTTAGGTTAGGTTAGGTTAGGTTAGGTTAGGTTAGGTTAGGTTAGGTTAGGTTAGGTTAGGTTAGGTTAGGTTAGGTTAGGTTAGGTTAGGTTAGGTTAGGTTAGGTTAGGTTAGGTTAGGTTAGGTTAGGTTAGGTTAGGTTAGGTTAGGTTAGGTTAGGTTAGGTTAGGTTAGGTTAGGTTAGGTTAGGTTAGGTTAGGTTAGGTTAGGTTAGGTTAGGTTAGGTTAGGTTAGGTTAGGTTAGGTTAGGTTAGGTTAGGTTAGGTTAGGTTAGGTTAGGTTAGGTTAGGTTAGGTTAGGTTAGGTTAGGTTAGGTTAGGTTAGGTTAGGTTAGGTTAGGTTAGGTTAGGTTAGGTTAGGTTAGGTTAGGTTAGGTTAGGTTAGGTTAGGTTAGGTTAGGTTAGGTTAGGTTAGGTTAGGTTAGGTTAGGTTAGGTTAGGTTAGGTTAGGTTAGGTTAGGTTAGGTTAGGTTAGGTTAGGTTAGGTTAGGTTAGGTTAGGTTAGGTTAGGTTAGGTTAGGTTAGGTTAGGTTAGGTTAGGTTAGGTTAGGTTAGGTTAGGTTAGGTTAGGTTAGGTTAGGTTAGGTTAGGTTAGGTTAGGTTAGGTTAGGTTAGGTTAGGTTAGGTTAGGTTAGGTTAGGTTAGGTTAGGTTAGGTTAGGTTAGGTTAGGTTAGGTTAGGTTAGGTTAGGTTAGGTTAGGTTAGGTTAGGTTAGGTTAGGTTAGGTTAGGTTAGGTTAGGTTAGGTTAGGTTAGGTTAGGTTAGGTTAGGTTAGGTTAGGTTAGGTTAGGTTAGGTTAGGTTAGGTTAGGTTAGGTTAGGTTAGGTTAGGTTAGGTTAGGTTAGGTTAGGTTAGGTTAGGTTAGGTTAGGTTAGGTTAGGTTAGGTTAGGTTAGGTTAGGTTAGGTTAGGTTAGGTTAGGTTAGGTTAGGTTAGGTTAGGTTAGGTTAGGTTAGGTTAGGTTAGGTTAGGTTAGGTTAGGTTAGGTTAGGTTAGGTTAGGTTAGGTTAGGTTAGGTTAGGTTAGGTTAGGTTAGGTATAGGTTAGGTTAGGTTAGGTTAGGTTAGGTTAGGTTAGGTTAGGTTAGGTTAGGTTAGGTTAGGTTAGGTTAGGTTAGGTTAGGTTAGGTTAGGTTAGGTTAGGTTAGGTTAGGTTAGGTTAGGTTAGGTTAGGTTAGGTTAGGTTAGGTTAGGTTAGGTTAGGTTAGGTTAGGTTAGGTTAGGTTAGGTTAGGTTAGGTTAGGTTAGGTTAGGTTAGGTTAGGTTAGGTTAGGTTAGGTTAGGTTAGGTTAGGTTAGGTTAGGTTAGGTTAGGTTAGGTTAGGTTAGGTTAGGTTAGGTTAGGTTAGGTTAGGTTAGGTTAGGTTAGGTTAGGTTAGGTTAGGTTAGGTTAGGTTAGGTTAGGTTAGGTTAGGTTAGGTTAGGTTAGGTTAGGTTAGGTTAGGTTAGGTTAGGTTAGGTTAGGTTAGGTTAGGTTAGGTTAGGTTAGGTTAGGTTAGGTTAGGTTAGGTTAGGTTAGGTTAGGTTAGGTTAGGTTAGGTTAGGTTAGGTTAGGTTAGGTTAGGTTAGGTTAGGTTAGGTTAGGTTAGGTTAGGTTAGGTTAGGTTAGGTTAGGTTAGGTTAGGTTAGGTTAGGTTAGGTTAGGTTAGGTTAGGTTAGGTTAGGTTAGGTTAGGTTAGGTTAGGTTAGGTTAGGTTAGGTTAGGTTAGGTTAGGTTAGGTTAGGTTAGGTTAGGTTAGGTTAGGTTAGGTTAGGTTAGGTTAGGTTAGGTTAGGTTAGGTTAGGTTAGGTTAGGTTAGGTTAGGTTAGGTTAGGTTAGGTTAGGTTAGGTTAGGTTAGGTTAGGTTAGGTTAGGTTAGGTTAGGTTAGGTTAGGTTAGGTTAGGTTAGGTTAGGTTAGGTTAGGTTAGGTTAGGTTAGGTTAGGTTAGGTTAGGTTAGGTTAGGTTAGGTTAGGTTAGGTTAGGTTAGGTTAGGTTAGGTTAGGTTAGGTTAGGTTAGGTTAGGTTAGGTTAGGTTAGGTTAGGTTAGGTTAGGTTAGGTTAGGTTAGGTTAGGTTAGGTTAGGTTAGGTTAGGTTAGGTTAGGTTAGGTTAGGTTAGGTTAGGTTAGGTTAGGTTAGGTTAGGTTAGGTTAGGTTAGGTTAGGTTAGGTTAGGTTAGGTTAGGTTAGGTTAGGTTAGGTTAGGTTAGGTTAGGTTAGGTTAGGTTAGGTTAGGTTAGGTTAGGTTAGGTTAGGTTAGGTTAGGTTAGGTTAGGTTAGGTTAGGTTAGGTTAGGTTAGGTTAGGTTAGGTTAGGTTAGGTTAGGTTAGGTTAGGTTAGGTTAGGTTAGGTTAGGTTAGGTTAGGTTAGGTTAGGTTAGGTTAGGTTAGGTTAGGTTAGGTTAGGTTAGGTTAGGTTAGGTTAGGTTAGGTTAGGTTAGGTTAGGTTAGGTTAGGTTAGGTTAGGTTAGGTTAGGTTAGGTTAGGTTAGGTTAGGTTAGGTTAGGTTAGGTTAGGTTAGGTTAGGTTAGGTTAGGTTAGGTTAGGTTAGGTTAGGTTAGGTTAGGTTAGGTTAGGTTAGGTTAGGTTAGGTTAGGTTAGGTTAGGTTAGGTTAGGTTAGGTTAGGTTAGGTTAGGTTAGGTTAGGTTAGGTTAGGTTAGGTTAGGTTAGGTTAGGTTAGGTTAGGTTAGGTTAGGTTAGGTTAGGTTAGGTTAGGTTAGGTTAGGTTAGGTTAGGTTAGGTTAGGTTAGGTTAGGTTAGGTTAGGTTAGGTTAGGTTAGGTTAGGTTAGGTTAGGTTAGGTTAGGTTAGGTTAGGTTAGGTTAGGTTAGGTTAGGTTAGGTTAGGTTAGGTTAGGTTAGGTTAGGTTAGGTTAGGTTAGGTTAGGTTAGGTTAGGTTAGGTTAGGTTAGGTTAGGTTAGGTTAGGTTAGGTTAGGTTAGGTTAGGTTAGGTTAGGTTAGGTTAGGTTAGGTTAGGTTAGGTTAGGTTAGGTTAGGTTAGGTTAGGTTAGGTTAGGTTAGGTTAGGTTAGGTTAGGTTAGGTTAGGTTAGGTTAGGTTAGGTTAGGTTAGGTTAGGTTAGGTTAGGTTAGGTTAGGTTAGGTTAGGTTAGGTTAGGTTAGGTTAGGTTAGGTTAGGTTAGGTTAGGTTAGGTTAGGTTAGGTTAGGTTAGGTTAGGTTAGGTTAGGTTAGGTTAGGTTAGGTTAGGTTAGGTTAGGTTAGGTTAGGTTAGGTTAGGTTAGGTTAGGTTAGGTTAGGTTAGGTTAGGTTAGGTTAGGTTAGGTTAGGTTAGGTTAGGTTAGGTTAGGTTAGGTTAGGTTAGGTTAGGTTAGGTTAGGTTAGGTTAGGTTAGGTTAGGTTAGGTTAGGTTAGGTTAGGTTAGGTTAGGTTAGGTTAGGTTAGGTTAGGTTAGGTTAGGTTAGGTTAGGTTAGGTTAGGTTAGGTTAGGTTAGGTTAGGTTAGGTTAGGTTAGGTTAGGTTAGGTTAGGTTAGGTTAGGTTAGGTTAGGTTAGGTTAGGTTAGGTTAGGTTAGGTTAGGTTAGGTTAGGTTAGGTTAGGTTAGGTTAGGTTAGGTTAGGTTAGGTTAGGTTAGGTTAGGTTAGGTTAGGTTAGGTTAGGTTAGGTTAGGTTAGGTTAGGTTAGGTTAGGTTAGGTTAGGTTAGGTTAGGTTAGGTTAGGTTAGGTTAGGTTAGGTTAGGTTAGGTTAGGTTAGGTTAGGTTAGGTTAGGTTAGGTTAGGTTAGGTTAGGTTAGGTTAGGTTAGGTTAGGTTAGGTTAGGTTAGGTTAGGTTAGGTTAGGTTAGGTTAGGTTAGGTTAGGTTAGGTTAGGTTAGGTTAGGTTAGGTTAGGTTAGGTTAGGTTAGGTTAGGTTAGGTTAGGTTAGGTTAGGTTAGGTTAGGTTAGGTTAGGTTAGGTTAGGTTAGGTTAGGTTAGGTTAGGTTAGGTTAGGTTAGGTTAGGTTAGGTTAGGTTAGGTTAGGTTAGGTTAGGTTAGGTTAGGTTAGGTTAGGTTAGGTTAGGTTAGGTTAGGTTAGGTTAGGTTAGGTTAGGTTAGGTTAGGTTAGGTTAGGTTAGGTTAGGTTAGGTTAGGTTAGGTTAGGTTAGGTTAGGTTAGGTTAGGTTAGGTTAGGTTAGGTTAGGTTAGGTTAGGTTAGGTTAGGTTAGGTTAGGTTAGGTTAGGTTAGGTTAGGTTAGGTTAGGTTAGGTTAGGTTAGGTTAGGTTAGGTTAGGTTAGGTTAGGTTAGGTTAGGTTAGGTTAGGTTAGGTTAGGTTAGGTTAGGTTAGGTTAGGTTAGGTTAGGTTAGGTTAGGTTAGGTTAGGTTAGGTTAGGTTAGGTTAGGTTAGGTTAGGTTAGGTTAGGTTAGGTTAGGTTAGGTTAGGTTAGGTTAGGTTAGGTTAGGTTAGGTTAGGTTAGGTTAGGTTAGGTTAGGTTAGGTTAGGTTAGGTTAGGTTAGGTTAGGTTAGGTTAGGTTAGGTTAGGTTAGGTTAGGTTAGGTTAGGTTAGGTTAGGTTAGGTTAGGTTAGGTTAGGTTAGGTTAGGTTAGGTTAGGTTAGGTTAGGTTAGGTTAGGTTAGGTTAGGTTAGGTTAGGTTAGGTTAGGTTAGGTTAGGTTAGGTTAGGTTAGGTTAGGTTAGGTTAGGTTAGGTTAGGTTAGGTTAGGTTAGGTTAGGTTAGGTTAGGTTAGGTTAGGTTAGGTTAGGTTAGGTTAGGTTAGGTTAGGTTAGGTTAGGTTAGGTTAGGTTAGGTTAGGTTAGGTTAGGTTAGGTTAGGTTAGGTTAGGTTAGGTTAGGTTAGGTTAGGTTAGGTTAGGTTAGGTTAGGTTAGGTTAGGTTAGGTTAGGTTAGGTTAGGTTAGGTTAGGTTAGGTTAGGTTAGGTTAGGTTAGGTTAGGTTAGGTTAGGTTAGGTTAGGTTAGGTTAGGTTAGGTTAGGTTAGGTTAGGTTAGGTTAGGTTAGGTTAGGTTAGGTTAGGTTAGGTTAGGTTAGGTTAGGTTAGGTTAGGTTAGGTTAGGTTAGGTTAGGTTAGGTTAGGTTAGGTTAGGTTAGGTTAGGTTAGGTTAGGTTAGGTTAGGTTAGGTTAGGTTAGGTTAGGTTAGGTTAGGTTAGGTTAGGTTAGGTTAGGTTAGGTTAGGTTAGGTTAGGTTAGGTTAGGTTAGGTTAGGTTAGGTTAGGTTAGGTTAGGTTAGGTTAGGTTAGGTTAGGTTAGGTTAGGTTAGGTTAGGTTAGGTTAGGTTAGGTTAGGTTAGGTTAGGTTAGGTTAGGTTAGGTTAGGTTAGGTTAGGTTAGGTTAGGTTAGGTTAGGTTAGGTTAGGTTAGGTTAGGTTAGGTTAGGTTAGGTTAGGTTAGGTTAGGTTAGGTTAGGTTAGGTTAGGTTAGGTTAGGTTAGGTTAGGTTAGGTTAGGTTAGGTTAGGTTAGGTTAGGTTAGGTTAGGTTAGGTTAGGTTAGGTTAGGTTAGGTTAGGTTAGGTTAGGTTAGGTTAGGTTAGGTTAGGTTAGGTTAGGTTAGGTTAGGTTAGGTTAGGTTAGGTTAGGTTAGGTTAGGTTAGGTTAGGTTAGGTTAGGTTAGGTTAGGTTAGGTTAGGTTAGGTTAGGTTAGGTTAGGTTAGGTTAGGTTAGGTTAGGTTAGGTTAGGTTAGGTTAGGTTAGGTTAGGTTAGGTTAGGTTAGGTTAGGTTAGGTTAGGTTAGGTTAGGTTAGGTTAGGTTAGGTTAGGTTAGGTTAGGTTAGGTTAGGTTAGGTTAGGTTAGGTTAGGTTAGGTTAGGTTAGGTTAGGTTA
>OY720264.1:9332737-9334501 GCA_963082625.1 Pasiphila rectangulata | reverse complement strand
CAAAGGAAAATTTCTTTTAAATTCACTGATCTTGATCTCTATCATTAGCTACAGCCTTTTCGAATCGTTACCCAAAAAACCACGAGTCTCCAACACCTGAGACCATAGATATCAGCTTTTTTCTGTAAATCCTTTGTTTTCTGCGAACAAAGGAATGGATAATAAACAAAAGAAAAGGCTGTCCGGGAACAAAGGCGAACCGGTTATCAGAAAGGAAGCCTTGATCCGAAGCGCCGAGAATGCTGGCGCACCGGGTCCGAGCAGGAACCCCCCCTATAAGGCACAACAATCCCGGGATTCTTCCCAGTCGGAGGCATCTTCAACAGAATCCATCGGACCGCTCACAAGTACAGAGGTCAAAGCCATGGCTCAAAACTACCTCCACCATGCCACCTCCCAATTAGACCAATCGGGAAATATCAAGACCTCGATAAAGGAGGCGGTTCTCAACGACCTGAAGGGACTTGCCGAGATTATCTCTGACCTCTGCACAGCAAAACGCGAAGTACAAATCCAGCTCGATCAGGTACAATCCAAATTAGAATATAAGCTCCTCTCTCAAGAAAAGACATTTAAAGACACCATAGCCCAGCTCAAAGACGAATTATCAGACCTCAAAACTAGTGCCGCTCCACCAACCACAGACCCTCAGCAGCTAGAACTCATCAAAGACCTGCACGAGAAGTTTTCCATACTATTCAAAAGTGAATGGCACTTCAGTAAGAAGACAATTGCGGATCTCTCTGAAAATGTAGGTAAAAAAGTCGCGGAGATTTTCCCGGAAAAACCACCTACCTATGCCGACATTACTCGACGTCCTAAGCATCCGCCCAACTTCAGCCTCGTAATACAGTCAGAGAACAAGGTCACAACCAGCGGTGGACTTATTGAGGAGCTGCAGGGTATACTAGCACCAAGAGAGACGGGCATACAAGTTGATTCCATAAGGAAAGCCCGGGATCAAAAAGTTATCATTAACTGCGGATCTGACGGAAAGAGGGAAGAGGTGCTTTCACGGCTGGACCTCCACAAGGGGCTCACTTACACCAAGCTCGCTCCGAAGGATCCGTTAGTTATGATAAAAAATGTCTCATCGTCTAACACCGACGACAATATCCTGCAGTCACTCAAACTGCAAAACCCTGACGTGGTGGGCGATGTTAGTGACGGGGACTACCGCGTTAAAATTAAATACAGGAGGAAGACACGCAACCCACTTGAAGTCCACGTGGTTCTCCAGGTTTCGCCAGCACTGTGGCAACGGCTGACAAAAAACGGCAGCTTATACATCGGACTCCAAAAGCGACACGTGGTGGATCAGAGTCCGCTGCTTCAGTGTACGAGATGCCTTGGCTTCGGCCATGGGCGTAAATTCTGCATTGAGGCGGCGGACCTCTGCAGCCACTGTGGTGGCAAACACCTTAAAAACGACTGCCCAGCATGGACTGTTGGAGACCATCCGTCATGCCGCAACTGCAGGCTGGCGAAACTGGAGAAACACGACCATGGCGCCTTCAACCTGGAGTGCCCGGTGCGAAAACGCCGAGACGCCCTGGCCAGGACCGCCGTGGCATACACGTGAACCTCATCCGACTATAATAGTAAGCACTTATAATAATTAATTAAATATCAACTACTATATCACAAACCGCGTGACATGTGTGTCACATACATATGTGTGCATGTGTGTCGCGTATGTGTACGCATGTGTCACGTATGTGTACACATGTGTCACATATGTGTACACATGTGTCACATATGTGT
>OY720264.1:9290237-9327737 GCA_963082625.1 Pasiphila rectangulata | reverse complement strand
AACCTAACCTAACCTAACCTAACCTAACCTAACCTAACCTAACCTAACCTAACCTAACCTAACCTAACCTAACCTAACCTAACCTAACCTAACCTAACCTAACCTAACCTAACCTAACCTAACCTAACCTAACCTAACCTAACCTAACCTAACCTAACCTAACCTAACCTAACCTAACCTAACCTAACCTAACCTAACCTAACCTAACCTAACCTAACCTAACCTAACCTAACCTAACCTAACCTAACCTAACCTAACCTAACCTAACCTAACCTAACCTAACCTAACCTAACCTAACCTAACCTAACCTAACCTAACCTAACCTAACCTAACCTAACCTAACCTAACCTAACCTAACCTAACCTAACCTAACCTAACCTAACCTAACCTAACCTAACCTAACCTAACCTAACCTAACCTAACCTAACCTAACCTAACCTAACCTAACCTAACCTAACCTAACCTAACCTAACCTAACCTAACCTAACCTAACCTAACCTAACCTAACCTAACCTAACCTAACCTAACCTAACCTAACCTAACCTAACCTAACCTAACCTAACCTAACCTAACCTAACCTAACCTAACCTAACCTAACCTAACCTAACCTAACCTAACCTAACCTAACCTAACCTAACCTAACCTAACCTAACCTAACCTAACCTAACCTAACCTAACCTAACCTAACCTAACCTAACCTAACCTAACCTAACCTAACCTAACCTAACCTAACCTAACCTAACCTAACCTAACCTAACCTAACCTAACCTAACCTAACCTAACCTAACCTAACCTAACCTAACCTAACCTAACCTAACCTAACCTAACCTAACCTAACCTAACCTAACCTAACCTAACCTAACCTAACCTAACCTAACCTAACCTAACCTAACCTAACCTAACCTAACCTAACCTAACCTAACCTAACCTAACCTAACCTAACCTAACCTAACCTAACCTAACCTAACCTAACCTAACCTAACCTAACCTAACCTAACCTAACCTAACCTAACCTAACCTAACCTAACCTAACCTAACCTAACCTAACCTAACCTAACCTAACCTAACCTAACCTAACCTAACCTAACCTAACCTAACCTAACCTAACCTAACCTAACCTAACCTAACCTAACCTAACCTAACCTAACCTAACCTAACCTAACCTAACCTAACCTAACCTAACCTAACCTAACCTAACCTAACCTAACCTAACCTAACCTAACCTAACCTAACCTAACCTAACCTAACCTAACCTAACCTAACCTAACCTAACCTAACCTAACCTAACCTAACCTAACCTAACCTAACCTAACCTAACCTAACCTAACCTAACCTAACCTAACCTAACCTAACCTAACCTAACCTAACCTAACCTAACCTAACCTAACCTAACCTAACCTAACCTAACCTAACCTAACCTAACCTAACCTAACCTAACCTAACCTAACCTAACCTAACCTAACCTAACCTAACCTAACCTAACCTAACCTAACCTAACCTAACCTAACCTAACCTAACCTAACCTAACCTAACCTAACCTAACCTAACCTAACCTAACCTAACCTAACCTAACCTAACCTAACCTAACCTAACCTAACCTAACCTAACCTAACCTAACCTAACCTAACCTAACCTAACCTAACCTAACCTAACCTAACCTAACCTAACCTAACCTAACCTAACCTAACCTAACCTAACCTAACCTAACCTAACCTAACCTAACCTAACCTAACCTAACCTAACCTAACCTAACCTAACCTAACCTAACCTAACCTAACCTAACCTAACCTAACCTAACCTAACCTAACCTAACCTAACCTAACCTAACCTAACCTAACCTAACCTAACCTAACCTAACCTAACCTAACCTAACCTAACCTAACCTAACCTAACCTAACCTAACCTAACCTAACCTAACCTAACCTAACCTAACCTAACCTAACCTAACCTAACCTAACCTAACCTAACCTAACCTAACCTAACCTAACCTAACCTAACCTAACCTAACCTAACCTAACCTAACCTAACCTAACCTAACCTAACCTAACCTAACCTAACCTAACCTAACCTAACCTAACCTAACCTAACCTAACCTAACCTAACCTAACCTAACCTAACCTAACCTAACCTAACCTAACCTAACCTAACCTAACCTAACCTAACCTAACCTAACCTAACCTAACCTAACCTAACCTAACCTAACCTAACCTAACCTAACCTAACCTAACCTAACCTAACCTAACCTAACCTAACCTAACCTAACCTAACCTAACCTAACCTAACCTAACCTAACCTAACCTAACCTAACCTAACCTAACCTAACCTAACCTAACCTAACCTAACCTAACCTAACCTAACCTAACCTAACCTAACCTAACCTAACCTAACCTAACCTAACCTAACCTAACCTAACCTAACCTAACCTAACCTAACCTAACCTAACCTAACCTAACCTAACCTAACCTAACCTAACCTAACCTAACCTAACCTAACCTAACCTAACCTAACCTAACCTAACCTAACCTAACCTAACCTAACCTAACCTAACCTAACCTAACCTAACCTAACCTAACCTAACCTAACCTAACCTAACCTAACCTAACCTAACCTAACCTAACCTAACCTAACCTAACCTAACCTAACCTAACCTAACCTAACCTAACCTAACCTAACCTAACCTAACCTAACCTAACCTAACCTAACCTAACCTAACCTAACCTAACCTAACCTAACCTAACCTAACCTAACCTAACCTAACCTAACCTAACCTAACCTAACCTAACCTAACCTAACCTAACCTAACCTAACCTAACCTAACCTAACCTAACCTAACCTAACCTAACCTAACCTAACCTAACCTAACCTAACCTAACCTAACCTAACCTAACCTAACCTAACCTAACCTAACCTAACCTAACCTAACCTAACCTAACCTAACCTAACCTAACCTAACCTAACCTAACCTAACCTAACCTAACCTAACCTAACCTAACCTAACCTAACCTAACCTAACCTAACCTAACCTAACCTAACCTAACCTAACCTAACCTAACCTAACCTAACCTAACCTAACCTAACCTAACCTAACCTAACCTAACCTAACCTAACCTAACCTAACCTAACCTAACCTAACCTAACCTAACCTAACCTAACCTAACCTAACCTAACCTAACCTAACCTAACCTAACCTAACCTAACCTAACCTAACCTAACCTAACCTAACCTAACCTAACCTAACCTAACCTAACCTAACCTAACCTAACCTAACCTAACCTAACCTAACCTAACCTAACCTAACCTAACCTAACCTAACCTAACCTAACCTAACCTAACCTAACCTAACCTAACCTAACCTAACCTAACCTAACCTAACCTAACCTAACCTAACCTAACCTAACCTAACCTAACCTAACCTAACCTAACCTAACCTAACCTAACCTAACCTAACCTAACCTAACCTAACCTAACCTAACCTAACCTAACCTAACCTAACCTAACCTAACCTAACCTAACCTAACCTAACCTAACCTAACCTAACCTAACCTAACCTAACCTAACCTAACCTAACCTAACCTAACCTAACCTAACCTAACCTAACCTAACCTAACCTAACCTAACCTAACCTAACCTAACCTAACCTAACCTAACCTAACCTAACCTAACCTAACCTAACCTTTTTTTTTTTTTTTTTTTTTTTTTTTTTTTTTTTTTTTTTTTTTTTTTTTTTTTTTGTGACGGGGTGGAAATCTGCTCGTTCAGATACCATGCTGCGTTAAGGGCACAGCATGGTTATGTGAGGTTGTCTCCTGACGACTCACTAAAACCACCCCGATGGCCGGCCTCGGTGCACTAGGGGCTCCGGTTCCTCATAAAGAACACTCCGGAGCCCCTATAGCACCTTGCCTGAGCACGTCCCGGGGGCGTCCACAACTAACGCCCCCTACGTCTCGCGGTACTTACGATGGTGCATAGCCATATTATGCACCATCGCCCTCCCTGGGTCAGTCTGGGATAGTCCAAAGCCCTCACTCTGACTACCCTACGGACCCAGATGGTCCCCTATAGGGGATGCCGCAGCCCCATGACGCCGTAGCCTCACGGGGCAGGCAGGGCGGGGCGGCCGTTGCCTGCACCCCGCCGCCGCCTTCTACGAGCGGGATCAGCCCTCTCGCGATCCCGCTCCGCGGCCTCTTTCCGAACCATTACGGTCTCACAGAAAGAGGCCACCGCCTTCCACGCCGTCTCATCTGCCAGCATAGCCGCAACTACGCTGGGCAGAGAGAGATCCTGCCCGATCCTGAGGGCCAGATACCGCCTTTCCACGCACCACGCCGAGCAATCCTCGAGCGTGTGCTGGGCGGAATCCTGGCCCCACCCACAATGGTGGCACTGCGGTGTCGGTTCGCGTCCGATCCTACTCAGGTACTCACCGAAGCAACCATGCCCGGTGAGTACCTGAGTAAGTCTATAGGTGACGTTACCTCCCTCCCTCCCTAGCCAGGCTTCGAAGCTAGGCAGAACAGCGTCGACGGCGCGTTGGCGCGAGCTCCTCGGCTCCTCGAGCCGCTCGCGCCACTTCCCAAGCGCACGTCGACGCTCCTCTTGCCGCACTTCAGCTGGCGCAGCCCCACCCTCGCCCTCCTGCCGGAGACGAACGTACACTCGTGCGTCCATCTCCGCCAGGAGGTCGAGCGGCGGGAGCCGCGCCAATAATGTCGCCGCCTCATGCGAAATCGTGCGGTAACCGCGAACGATTCTGATGGCAATAGAACGCTGCAGGCTACTAAACATAGCCCTGCAGCGCCTAACACCCGTCAGTCTTTTGGACCAGACGGGCGCTCCGTAGAGTGCCATCGACCGCACGACGCCCGCATAGAGGCGGCGAACACCCTCCCTTGGTCCCCCGAGATTGGGTAGCAGTCTGTGCAAAGCACCCACTACCCTCTGGATCCGGGGGACGGAGCGGCTGAAGTGCTCTTCGAAGCCCCAGCGACTATCCAAGGTGAGGCCCAAGTACTTAAGGTACGGCCCCACCTGGACGTCAACGTCACCTACGCGAACCGACAAGCTGGGTGGTTCCCTTCCCCTCGGGAACTTGTGGAACCATAGCGCCTCAGTCTTATTAGGCGCTATCCGAAGACCCAGCTCGTGGATTTTATCCACGACGCATGCCACCCCAAGCTCGGCGAGCCCTTTGGTCCTCTCGAAGGAGTCCCCGCCGGCGAACACTAAAGTGTCGTCTGCATAGCAGACAACATGTACGCCGGCGGGGAGTTCAACACGCAGAACCGCGTCATATGCGAGGTTCCAAAGGAGTGGTCCTAAGACAGACCCCTGTGGAACCCCGCAACTGACCTCCCTCCGCAGAGTAGTACCGTCCCTGCCCACATATTGCACACATCTGTCGCGAAGGTAGGACCCAACTAGGCGCTGCAGGTAGAGAGGCACTCCGTGATACACGAGCGCCTCCCTGATCGCCCTCCAAGGCAGGGAGTTGAAGGCATTAACGATGTCCAAGGACACCGCCAACGCCCTCCCGCCTCGGGACACCACCTGGTCCGACAGTGTACGGACACGAAGAATCGCGTCCACTGTCGAACGCGCCCGTCGGAAACCGTACTGGTCATCCGACAGGTTGGGACCTACCCGCGAGAGATGAGTGCATAGACGGGCGGCAATTATTCTTTCGAACAATTTGCCGGCCTCGTCCAGCAGGCAAATGGGACGGTACGCAGAGGGAGAGTCCGCGGTTCTGCCTTCCTTCTTCAAAAGGACCAATCTAGCCTCTTTCCACCCTGTGGGGAACACACCCGAATGGAGGCAGCTGTCAAACAACCGCCTCATTCTGTCCCCCAGCCCCGCGGATAGAGCCAGCACCCAAGCCCGACCTGGAATCCCGTCGGGCCCGGGCGCTGTGTTACGGGCCTTGAGGCGCTTAACGGCTCGGTCCAACTCCTGTTCCGACACTCCCAAGTCGTCAGACCAATCAGGGTCTGACGACGTGGGGGTTGAGGGACTGGACTGATCCTGGACCGCTGGGAAGAGGTTATCAACTACCCTCTCCACCAGCACTGGGTCCAGGGTTTCCGTCAACGGAGGGACCCACGGTCTGAGTTTGCCCAGTACCGTACGGTACGGGCGCCCCCATGGATCCCTATTCAGTCCCTCCAGGAGTTCGCTCCAAGACCGAGCCTTGGCGTCGCCAATGGCGACTTGGAGCGCCTTGGTAGCGCCTCTATAGGCCGCGTAAGCTCTATCCGTCTCCTCGGCTGTGGCTCGCCTTCTTCTTCGGGTCCTTTGGTACTGGCGTCGGGCGCGCAGGCATGCATCTCGCAGCCGCGCGATCTCCTCCGACCACCAGTACACCGCCCGGCGCTTGGTTGACCCGGCCCGGGGCATCGACACGTCACAAATCGACGTCATCGTGCCCCGGAACCAGGTCGCCTCCCTCTCAGGATCGGGCAGATCCTCGGCGTGGCTCTCCGGCCAGGCCGCGACGATGGCGGCGGCTTCTAACAGATCCCTGTTTAGCCGCTTGAGGGCCCATCGTCGCGGCGGGCTGCTACTGCGGCGGGACACACGGCTTGGAGGGCGGAGGGCCACATCGAAAACAATGTGGCGATGGTCGGATAACGTGACCATCTCCTCCGCAACTCTCCATCCGGACACCATGTGTGTGGCAGAAGGAGTCGACCATGATAAATCCACGATCGACTCCCCCTGCCACCGCATCGACTCCCCCTGCCACCGCAACCTAACCTAACCTAACCTAACCTTTTTTTTTTTTTTTTTTTTTTTTTTTTTTTTTTTTTTTTTTTGTTGCCCAGGAAAATCTTTTATAGATACCACCAGTCCGGGGGGACCGATGGTTATGTGGGATTCCCGCCTTGATAAAGGCAGTGTACCCACTAAAAACCTGGGGTGTTCCGCCCTCGCCGCTTTACAAGGAGGAAGCCACGGTGTCGCAATGCGTCCCGCAACTCCCTCAGCGGGTGCCCGTGAGGGCCCTCCTCGGGAGGGTGTAAAATGCCCTCCCCATATCTCCGCTTAAGGCACCTCGGAACACGTGACGAGGCGCCTTACAGCCCGGGACCCCTCAGGTCAGGAAGCGGATCCCCCGATCCGCAACCCAACAGGTCCCCGTTCAGGGTAGTATGCGGCCGGCATACGCCAGCCGCCTACGGCCCGTTCTCCGTTGGCGGATAGGGGCCGAGAGAGGATCTGCCTCTCGGTCCCTCTCCGCCGTCTCCTTCGTCCGCATCACCTCTTCCGCAAAAGTGGCTACGGCCTCCCAATTCGTCTCACTGTCAGCCATAGCGCTGACTATGGCTGACAGCGAGAGGTCGCCTCCTATCACCGCTGTCATCGCTGCGCGCGACTCCGCCCATTCCGGACACACGGCGCGGGTGTGCTGCGCCGTGTCCTCCGGCGCCCCACAATGGTGGCATTCCATTGTGGGTTCCCGACGTGCCACCCGACACAGATACCTCCCGAAGCAACCATGCCCGGAGAGGATCTGCGTCAGACGGAACGTCGGTGCGCCATGCCGCCGATCGACCCACTGCTGGAGGCTGGGGCGAAAGGCGGTCACCATTTCCCGGCTAGCAGCCGGGGACTCCAGTCTCTGTGCCCAGTCCAGGAGGAGATCCTCGCGGGCACCCTCTCTCCACCGCCTGATCTCCTCCGGGAGTGGCCACTCTCCTGCCATCTTGGCCTCTACGCTGCGCCAATACACCGTCGCCAACACCTCCGCCTCGAGGTTCCACGGCGGTGTACCGGCCAGCACGCACGCCGCCTCAAACGAGACGGTGTGGTACGCTCGGGCCGCCCTGACGGCCATGACCCGCTGCGGACGTCGCAGCAGGGTCAGGTTTTCAGCGTCTAGGGCGTCCGCCCATATTGGCGCTCCGTAGAGTGCCTTGGAGCGAACCACACCGGCATAAAGGCGGCGGCACCCCACACTCGGCCCTCCCAAATTCGGGAGGAGTCTCCCGAGCACTCCGGCAAAGGCTATGATCTTGGGCGCCAATTGCCGGAAGTGCTCCGCGAACCTCCATCTGCCGTCGAGGACGAGGCCTAAGTACCTCATCTTCGACTCGACGGCAATGGAGGTTCCGCCCACCACTATCTCCATCCCCCGCGGTGGAGATCTCCGAGGCCCGTGAAAGAAGAGGGCCTCGGACTTCTCCAGTGCCACCTCCAGCCCAAGGGTCCTGATCCTGTGGACCACATGGGCTACTCCAGCAGTGGCCAAGATGGCCGCCTCCCTGTGTGTGCGCCCACGGGCAGTTACCAAGGTGTCATCAGCGTAGCAGACTACGCTGACACCGTGTAAGTTCCGCCCGCGGAGCACGAAGTCGTACCCGATGTTCCACAGGAGCGGTCCCAGGACCGAGCCCTGTGGAACACCGCACGACATACGCCTTATTTTCCAATCACCGTCCCGGGCCGGGTACATAACGGCCCGGTCGGTGAAATAACTCGCCACGGAGTCCCTCAAATACCGGGGCACACCATGGTATCTGAGGGACTCCATCACGGTCTCCCAAGGGAGGGTGTTAAAGGCATTCTTAATGTCCAACGACACTGCCAGCAACACCCTGCCTTCGGAGACCGCCTCTTCCGCTAACTCTCGCACCTTCGCTATGGCGTCCACCGTCGAGCGCCCTTGCCGGAAACCAAACTGCCCATCGCTCAGATTCGGTCCTACCTCCCTCATGTGCTGAGTGAGACGAGCAGCGAGCACACGTTCGAAAAGCTTGCTCGTCTCACTCAGCAGCACGATCGGACGGTAGGCCGACGAGGAGTCAGCAGGGCGCCCGCTCTTCCTCAGCAGGACCAACTTTCCGCTCTTCCAGCTCTGCGGAAAGTGGCCCCGCGCCAGGCAAGCCGAGAACACCGCTCTAATGTGCTCTTCCAGCTGCCCGGCTGCCAACACCAGCGCTCGTCCCGGCACGCCATCGGGTCCGGGGGCCGTGTTCTTCGCCCGAAGCCTCAACACGGCCAGCCCAAACTCTGCCTCAGACACCTCGGGCACCTCGTCGTCGGATTCCCCCACTCCTAGAGAGGCCATGGGTGGCGGGTGCCACGCCTCTCTGTGGGGGAAGAGCACTGAGACCACCCTCTCCAAGAGCTCTGGCTCCAAGATCGCCGTGAGAGGGGGAGTCCAGGGGCGGAGCTTGCCCGTCACTATTTTGTAGGGACGACCCCAAGGGTCGCGGTTGAGGGACTCCAACCACTCTTGCCACGCCGACTCCTTGGCATCCTTAATGGCCACCTTAAGATTGGAACAGGCGGCCCTATAGTCGGCGTAGCGGTCCCTTTCAACCTCCTCGTCGCGCACCCTCCTCCGGCGGTAATGGGCGTAATTACGCCGCGCGACGACGCAAGCCCGCCTGAGCTCCCTGAGCCCCGGACTCCACCAGTATATGCGCCGAGGTGGCACCGACGTCTTGACCCGGGGCATGGAGGCGTCACAGATGCGTGCAAGGGCTTCGCCCAGAGCATCCGCCACGACGTCAACATCCCCCAGGTCCGAGACAGCCATCCATGCCTCAACGATGGCCGCCTCCTTCGCCAGCTCCCGGTCGATCCCCCTCAGCGACCACCGGGGTCCCTCTCTTGCCGGCGGGGCCGGAGCCTGCCCTACGGACGCAGAGACGCTATACCGAATGTATCTGTGGTCTGATAGCGTCTCTACGTCTATCTCTACCTTCCAGTCGAGAACACGGCGCGCCAGGGTAGGCGTTGCAAACGTGAGGTCAACTATTGACCCACCCTGTTGCCGCACGCACGTGTTCTCGATTCCTCTGTTTAAGATGTCGAGGCCCAAGGACGACGCCCACTCCTCCAACACCTCCCCTCTTACGTCGGTGGCCGGAGAGCCCCAAGCCGTTGATTTGGCGTTGAAGTCCCCGGCAACCAACACCGGACTGGGGTGTGCTGTTCCCACCAGAAACCCGACCTCTGCGAGCGTCTGCTCGAAGCTGGCCAGGTTACGGTTCGGAGAACAGTACACCCCAATTACCGCCACGCCACAGCCACCACCCACAACGGCCAGCACGCATCCATGACCCTTCGCTACTTTTTCGAAGGGCAGGGAGCCACCGGCCGCTGGAGCGTATATGGCTACCGAGTCCTCCCGATCTCCCACCCAGTTTGTACGGGCGGGAATCATGTAGGGCTCGGTAACCACGGCTATTTGTATCAACCACTCTGCGAGGCTCTGGAGCAAGAGATCCTGTGCCCTGGCAGAGTGGTTGATATTCGCCTGAAGGCATCGGATGGCCATTTAATTAGTGTCCATCTGACCCTCCGCTCGCGCTGGGCGCGAAGATTGTTGCGAGGAGGGGGGGGGCTTCAACCCTACGCTGACCTTCTTGCTCCCGCCTTTCTTTCCCGGGGCCGAGCCTTTGCAGCCCCGGACCGGGTGGTCGGCTTTCCTGCCTGCCGCTTCACACGCTGGGCAGTGCGGCTCAGCTTCGCACTGGGCAGCCATATGCCCAGGCTTGCCGCACTTAAAGCAGACCGCGCTGCGGTCGACGCCAGTCGTACACTTCGCCCCCATATGTCCCGCCTCTAGGCAGCGGTAACAATGCAGGGGCCTGGGCTCCAGTATCTTTGCAGACACCGAAACCCAGCCTACTAAGATCCGGCTGGCTGCAACCTTTTTGGCTGCAGCTATAGGGCACTTAATCCACACTGTACCCTGCTGGCCGGGAGGCCTGACAACATTCCCGACCTTGACAGCCTCCACGGAGCAACCTCCAGACTCGGCGACGGCAGCCGCCACGTCCTTCTTTGTGGCGGAGTCATCCAGCCCAGAGAGCCGCAATTCCACGCACTTCTCCGGGCGGGACACCTTTACCACCTCAGGGCTTAGACACTCCTTCAGTTTTTTTGCAAGGGAGTCTGCCCTGTCGGCTCCAGCGGCACCAGACACTTCCAGCATTCTGGCACCTGTTGCGGCTGTACGGAACCGCAGTCCCTCTATGCCCAGGGCCCGAACGTCGATTTTTTCTCTTGCTTCAGAAAGCACCTGGGCATATGTTGTCCCCTTGTTTTCGGCCTCCGGCTGTATCGTAAGCACAATCGCTGCAGTCCGGGGAACCTTTAGTTTCGGCTCCCGTTTCTTAGGAGCCTTTTTCGTCGTGGGCGTTGGCCGGATGACCTGTGCTGGACTCGCCGCTGGGACTTTTGCTGCCTTTGAGCCCTTGCGGGCCACCACATTCCACCCCTCATCCATTGTGTCCGGCGCAGGAGGCAATGGACGAGGTGCCTTCGTGGCCGCCTTGTTCTTGGCCTTTTTCGTTCTTGCCCCGCTGGTGCCTGCCTGCGCAGGAGAAGGGGAAGGCATGGAAGTTGTTGCCACTGCAGGTGTTAGGGCAGCGACGTCTGGTTCCCTCCGTTTGTCTGCGGCCAATGGGGGTCTGAGACGCTTAGCCGGCAGCAGGCGATCCTCTAGCCCCTCTATTCGCGCATTCAGCATGGTCCCACACTGGACCATGACTGAACGCGCGATTTCCTCCATGTTTATTGGAGTGGAAGCAGGGGGGCGCGATAGATTGCGAAGCTCCGCCATTTCTTTTCGCATAATTTCGACCTCCGCCATGAGCTTCGCGTTAGCGGCTTCGAGGCGCGCAACCTCCTCCGTGACGGTGCGTGTTCTCATCTCATAAAACGCCCTGCGTATAGTGTCAGAGGCCTCGTTTAAGGCCCTCTGGAATGTCCCCTTCAGGTGTCCGGACTTGCAGGTGACGTCATTGATAGACGCGAGCGCATCTCCCACAAGTCCAGACAAATCTGCCGTTGTAATGTCAGGTGTAGCCGGACCCGCTTTTTTAATCTTTCGGAAGGTTGCAGCGGCTGCTTTCCTCTTCCGCTCCTCCTCGGCCTCAAAGGTTCTCTCCGCCTGCAGCCTTGCCTCTTCCTCCTCGAGGCGTTTCAGCTCATTTCTGGCTCTGTGTAGACCGACATGGTTGCCGGTCGTAGCCGGACGACCGCGACCTCTCTTCGCCGTCCTTTCTGTGAGTCTCGGTGCCCCTTCTGCACTCTCCTCACTTGAGGAAACACCCCTCTTACGCCAAAGGCGGCTTTGTTTCGCTCCAGTTGATGACGCTTGGGACGTGACCGTTCTTAAACTGACGTCTGATTCTCCGTCCGATGACAGGACCGGACCAGGTGCAGAGTCAACAGTACGTCTCCGCTCAGCTTCCTCACTTCCAACTCGATCCAGACTCTTGTCTGTATCTGAGCCAGACAAGCGAGTGAGCACCACACGTGGCTCCTTAAGCATGCCAACTTTAGCGCAAGCTTTAGAAGCACGCGTTTCAACACCTACTTTCCCCACATCTGGTAGGCCTTTACAAAGGCCGATGTGGCCTTGAGAAAGGCCGATGTGGCCTTGAGAAAGGCCGTTTTGGCCTTGAGAAAGGCCGATTTGGCCTTGAAAAAGGCCGGTTTGGCCTTGAGAAAGGCCGGTTTGGCCTTGAAAAAGGCCTAGGCGGTTGTTGTCCCCCCCAGAATACGAGGGACTGACTGCCGAAGCAGCAAGGGATTCCCCGACCTCGATGAGGCCGGTACCCTCCTGGGGTAATATGTTTTTACAATTCGCCATTATTTTCATTTTTGTTTGGTCCTTTCTGGGTCACAGAGAGAGGACCAACCCCCCTGGGCGCCCTTACGACCGAGCTCCCCTCGGCCATACATCCCATAAGCGGGCGCCAAAACCGTAGGATTTGGTAAAATTATTTACATAAAGAAGAGAAAAGAAAGAAATATTTACAACAGCCTAAGATTACCGCCGAAGTCCCAAAAAGAACCACGGCGCCTACGCACCCCTATCCCAGAACCTCCCACCCCCCGCCTAAACACCCCGATACGCCCACAGATAAAATACATAAATACAAATAGATACATAAATACACGATAAAATAAACTATGTAATATAATAAATACATAAACATACATACATGTGTTCCTCTTGGTCAGGTCTCTCCCTTGTGGCCTTCCGGCATGAGTAGCTCTACCGGCTTAGCCCACAAGATCATAAAGACACGCAAGCCCCACCACGACGACAACGTGGGAACACATCGGTGGGGAACCTAACCTAACCTTTTTTTTTTTTTTTTTTTTTTTTTTTTTTTTTTTTGTTGCCCAGGAAAATCTTTTATAGATACCACCAGTCCGGGGGGACCGATGGTTATGTGGGATTCCCGCCTTGATAAAGGCAGTGTACCCACTAAAAACCTGGGGTGTTCCGCCCTCGCCGCTTTACAAGGAGGAAGCCACGGTGTCGCAATGCGTCCCGCAACTCCCTCAGCGGGTGCCCGTGAAGGCCCTCCTCGGGAGGGTGTAAAGTGCCCTCCCCGTATCTCCGCTTAAGGCACCTCGGAACACGTGACGAGGCGCCTTACAGCACGGGACCCCTCAGGTCAGGAAGCGGATCCCCCGATCCGCAACCCAACAGGTCCCCGTTCAGGGTAGTATGCGGCCGGCATACGCCAGCCGCCTACGGCCCGTTCTCCGTTGGCGGATAGGAGCCGAGAGAGGATCTGCCTCTCGGTCCCTTTCCGCCGTCTCCTTCGACCGCATCACTTCCTCTGCAAAAGCGGCTACGGCCTCCCATTTCGTCTCGCTGTCAGCCATAGCGTTGACTATGGCTGAGAGCGAGAGGTCAGGTCCTATCGCCGCCGCCATCACTGCGCGCGGCTCCGCCCACTCTGGGCACTCGGCGCGGGTGTGCTGCGCCGTGTCCTCCGGCGCCCCACAATGGTGGCATTCCATTGTGGGTTCCCGACGTGCCACCCGACACAGATACCTTCCGAAGCAACCATGCCCGGAGAGGATCTGCGTCAGACGGAACGTCGGTGCGCCATGACGCCGATCGACCCACTGCTGGAGGCCGGGGCGAAAGGCGGCCACCATTTCCCGGCTAGCAGCCGGGGACTCCAATCGGCGTGCCCAGTCCACGAGGAGATCCTCGCGGGCATCCTCTCTCCACCGCTTGATCTCCTCCGGGAGTGGCCACTCTCCTGCCATCTTGGCCTCTGCGCTGCGCCAATACACCGCCGCCAACACCTCCGCCTCGAGGTCCCACGGCGGCGTACCGGCCAGCACGCACGCCGCCTCAAACGAGACGGTGTGGTACGCTCGGGCCGCCCTGACGGCCATGACCCGCTGCGGACGTCGCAGCAGGGTCCGGTTTTCGGCGTCTAGGGCGTCCGCCCATATTGGCGCTCCGTAGAGTGCCTTGGAGCGAACCACACCGGCATAAAGGCGGCGGCACGCCACACTCGGCCCTCCCAAGTTCGGGAGGAGTCTCCCGAGCACTCCGGCAAAGGCTATGATCTTGGGCGCCAATTGCCGGAAGTGCTCCGCGAACCTCCATCTGCCGTCGAGGATGAGGCCTAGATACCTCATCTTCGACTCGACGGCAATGGAGGTTCCGCCCACCACTATCTCCATACCCCGCGGTGGAGATCTCCGAGGTCCGTGGAAGAAGAGGGCCTCGGACTTCTCCAGCGCCACCTCCAGCCCAAGGGTCCTGATCCTGTGGACCACATGGGCTACACCGGCCGTGGCCAAGATGGCCGCCTCCCTATGCGTGCCCCCGCAGGCAGTTACCAGGGTGTCGTCGGCGTAACATACTACACCGACACCGTGTAGGTTCCGCCCGCGGAGCACGTAGTCGTACCCGATGTTCCACAGGAGCGGTCCTAAGACCGAACCCTGTGGAACACCGCACGACATCCGCCTTATCTTCCATTCACCGTCCCGGGCCGGGTACATAACGGCCCGGTCGGTGAAATAACTCGCCACGGAGTCCCTCAAATACCGGGGCACACCATGGTATCTGAGGGACTCCATCACGGTCTCCCAAGGGAGGGTGTTAAAGGCATTTTTAATGTCTAACGACACTGCCAACAACACCCCGCCTTCGGAGACCGCCTCCTCCGCTAACTCACGCACTCTAGCGATAGCGTCCACCGTTGAGCGCCCGTGCCGGAAGCCGAACTGCCAGTCGCTTAGGTTCGGTCCTACCTCCCTCATGTGCTGAGTGAGACGAGCAGCGAGCACACGCTCGAAGAGCTTGCTTGTCTCACTCAGCAGCACGATCGGACGGTAGGCCGACGGGGTATCGGCTGGGCGCCCACTCTTTCTAAGCAGGACCAGCTTTCCGCTTTTCCAGCACTGCGGAAAGTGGCCCCGCGCCAGGCAAGCTGAGAACACGGATCGTATGTGATCTTCAAGCTGCCCGGCCGCCAACACCAGAGCGCGCCCTGGCACGCCGTCCGGTCCGGGTGCCGTGTTTTTTGACCTAAGCCTTAGCACGGCCAGGCCGAACTCGGTCTCCGAGACTCCAGGCACCTCGGTGTCTTCATGGGCTTCCTCCACTCCTGGAGGAGCCATGGGTGGTGGGTGCCATGCCTCCCTGTGAGGGAAGAGAGCTGACACGATTCGCTCTAAGAGCTCCGGCTCCAAGGTCGCCGTTAGAGGAGGGGTCCAGGGACGTAGCTTGCCCGTCACCGCCTTGTAGGGTCTACCCCAAGGGTCGCGGTTGAGGGACTTCAACCACTCTTGCCACGCCGATTCCTTGGCATCTTTAATGGCCGCCTTAAGATCAGAACAGGCGGCCCTGTAGTCGGCGTAGCGGTCCCTCTCGACCTCTTCGTCGCGCACCCTCCTCCGGCGGTAATGGGCGTAACTACGCCGCGTCACAACGCAAGCCCGCCTGAGCTCCCTGAGCCCCGGCCTCCACCAGTACATGCGCCGAACCTAACCTAACCTAACCTAACCTAACCTAACCTAACCTAACCTAACCTAACCTAACCTAACCTAACCTAACCTAACCTAACCTAACCTTTTTTTTTTTTTTTTTTTTTTTTTTTTTTTTTTTTTTTTTTTTTTTTTTTTTTTTTGTTGCCCAGGAAAATCTTTTATAGATACCACCAGTCCGGGGGGACCGATGGTTATGTGGGATTCCCGCCTTGATAAAGGCAGTGTACCCACTAAAAACCTGGGGTGTTCCGCCCTCGCCGCTTTACAAGGAGGAAGCCACGGTGTCGCAATGCGTCCCGCAACTCCCTCAGCGGGTGCCCGTGAGGGCCCTCCTCGGGAGGGTGTAAAATGCCCTCCCCATATCTCCGCTTAAGGCACCTCGGAACACGTGACGAGGCGCCTTACAGCCCGGGACCCCTCAGGTCAGGAAGCGGATCCCCCGATCCGCAACCCAACAGGTCCCCGTTCAGGGTAGTATGCGGCCGGCATACGCCAGCCGCCTACGGCCCGTTCTCCGTTGGCGGATAGGAGCCGAGAGAGGATCTGCCTCTCGGTCCCTTTCCGCCGTCTCCTTCGACCGCATCACTTCCTCTGCAAAAGCGGCTACGGCCTCCCATTTCGTCTCGCTGTCAGCCATAGCGTTGACTATGGCTGAGAGCGAGAGGTCAGGTCCTATCGCCGCCGCCATCACTGCGCGCGGCTCCGCCCACTCTGGGCACTCGGCGCGGGTGTGCTGCGCCGTATCCTCCGGCGCCCCACAATGGTGGCATTCCATTGTGGGTTCTCGACGTGCCACCCGACACAGATACCTCCCGAAGCAACCATGCCCAGAGAGGATCTGCGTCAGACGGAACGTCGGTGCGCCATGCCGCCGATCGACCCATTGCTGGAGGCTGGGGCGAAAGGCGGCCACCATTTCCCGGCTAGCAGCCGGGGACTCCAGTCTCTGTGCCCAGTCCAGGAGGAGATCCTCGCGGGCACCCTCTCTCCACCGCCTGATCTCCTCCGGGAGTGGCCACCCTCCTGCAATCTTGGCCTCTGCGCTGCGCCGATACACCGTCGCCAACACCTCCGCCTCGAGGTTCCACGGCGGTGTACCGGCCAGCACGCACGCCGCCTCAAACGAGACGGTGTGGTACGCTCGGGCCGCCCTGACTGCCATGACCCGCTGCGGACGTCGCAGCAGGGTCAGGTTTTCAGAGTCTAGGGCGTCCGCCCATATCGGCGCTCCGTAGAGCGCCTTGGAGCGAACCACTCCGGCATAAAGGCGGCGGCAACTCACACTGGGCCCTCCTAAATTCGGTAGGAGTCTCCCGAGCACTCCGGCAAAGGCTACGATCTTGGGCGCCAATTGCCGGAAATGCTCCGCGAACCTCCATCTGCCGTCGAGGATGAGGCCTAAATACCTCATCTTCGACTCGACGACAATAGAGGTTCCACCCACCACTATCTCCATACCCCGCGGTGGAGATCTCCGAGGTCCGTGGAAGAAGAGGGCCTCGGACTTCTCCAGCGCCACCTCCAGCCCAAGGGTCCTGATCCTGTGGACCACATGGGCTACACCGGCCGTGGCCAAGATGGCCGCCTCCCTATGCGTGCCCCCGCAGGCAGTTACCAGGGTGTCGTCGGCGTAACATACTACACCGACACCGTGTAGGTTCCGCCCGCGGAGCACGTAGTCGTACCCGATGTTCCACAGGAGCGGTCCTAAGACCGAACCCTGTGGAACACCGCACGACATCCGCCTTATCTTCCATTCACCGTCCCGGGCCGGGTACATAACGGCCCGGTCGGTGAAATAACTCGCCACGGAGTCCCTCAAATACCGGGGCACACCATGGTATCTGAGGGACTCCATCACGGTCTCCCAAGGGAGGGTGTTAAAGGCATTCTTAATGTCCAACGACACTGCCAACAACACCCTGCCTTCGGAGACCGCCTCTTCCGCTAACTCTCGCACCTTCGCTATGGCGTCCACCGTCGAGCGCCCTTGCCGGAAACCAAACTGCCCATCGCTCAGATTCGGTCCTACCTCCCTCATGTGCTGAGTGAGACGAGCAGCGAGCACACGTTCGAAAAGCTTGCTCGTCTCACTCAGCAGCACGATCGGACGGTAGGCCGACGAGGAGTCAGCAGGGCGCCCGCTCTTCCTCAGCAGGACCAACTTTCCGCTCTTCCAGCTCTGCGGAAAGTGGCCCCGCGCCAGGCAAGCCGAGAACACCGCTCTAATGTGCTCTTCCAGCTGCCCGGCTGCCAACACCAGCGCTCGTCCCGGCACGCCATCGGGTCCGGGGGCCGTGTTCTTCGCCCGAAGCCTCAACACGGCCAGCCCAAACTCTGCCTCAGACACCTCGGGCACCTCGTCGTCGGATTCCCCCACTCCTAGAGAGGCCATGGGTGGCGGGTGCCACGCCTCTCTGTGGGGGAAGAGCACTGAGACCACCCTCTCCAAGAGCTCTGGCTCCAAGATCGCCGTGAGAGGGGGAGTCCAGGGGCGGAGCTTGCCCGTCACTATTTTGTAGGGACGACCCCAAGGGTCGCGGTTGAAGGACTCCAACCACTCTTGCCACGCCGACTCCTTGGCATCCTTAATGGCCGCCTTAAGATTGGAACAGGCGGCCCTATAGTCGGCGTAGCGGTCCCTTTCAACCTCCTCGTCGCGCACCCTCCTCCGGCGGTAATGGGCGTAATTACGCCGCGCGACGACGCAAGCCCGCCTGAGCTCCCTAAGCCCCGGACTCCACCAGTATATGCGCCGAGGTGGCACCGACGTCTTGACCCGGGGCATGGAGGCGTCACAGATGCGTGCAAGGGCTTCGCCCAGAGCATCCGCCGCGACGTCAACATCCCCCAGGTCCGAGACAGCCATCCATGCCTCAACGATGGCCGCCTCCTTCGCCAGCTCCCGGTCGATCCCCCTCAGCGACCACCGGGGTCCCTCTCTTGCCGGCGGGGCCGGAGCCTGCCCTACGGACGCAGAGACGCTATACCGAATGTATCTGTGGTCTGATAGCGTCTCTACGTCTATCTCTACCTTCCAGTCGAGAACACGGCGCGCCAGGGTAGGCGTTGCAAACGTGAGGTCAACGATTGACCCACCCTGTTGCCGCACGCACGTGTTCTCGATTCCTCTGTTTAAGATGTCGAGGCCCAAGGACGACGCCCACTCCTCCAACACCTCCCCTCTTACGTCGGTGGCCGGAGAGCCCCAAGCCGTTGATTTGGCGTTGAAGTCCCCGGCAACCAACACCGGACTGGGGTGTGCTGTTCCCACCAGAAACCCGACCTCTGCGAGCGTCTGCTCGAAGCTGGCCAGGTTACGGTTCGGAGAACAGTACACCCCAATTACCGCCACGCCACAGCCACCACCCACAACGGCCAGCACGCATCCATGACCCTTCGCTACTTTTTCGAAGGGCAGGGAGCCACCGGCCGCTGGAGCGTATATGGCTACCGAGTCCTCCCGATCTCCCACCCAGTTTGTACGGGCGGGAATCATGTAGGGCTCGGTAACCACGGCTATTTGTATCAACCACTCTGCGAGGCTCTGGAGCAAGAGATCCTGTGCCCTGGCAGAGTGGTTGATATTCGCCTGAAGGCATCGGATGGCCATTTAATTAGTGTCCATCTGACCCTCCGCTCGCGCTGGGCGCGAAGATTGTTGCGAGGAGGGGGGGGGCTTCAACCCTACGCTGACCTTCTTGCTCCCGCCTTTCTTTCCCGGGGCCGAGCCTTTGCAGCCCCGGACCGGGTGGTCGGCTTTCCTGCCTGCCGCTTCACACGCTGGGCAGTGCGGCTCAGCTTCGCACTGGGCAGCCATATGCCCAGGCTTGCCGCACTTAAAGCAGACCGCGCTGCGGTCGACGCCAGTCGTGCACTTCGCCCCCATATGTCCCGCCTCTAGGCAGCGGTAACAATGCAGGGGCCTGGGCTCCAGTATCTTTGCAGACACCGAAACCCAGCCTACTAAGATCCGGCTGGCTGCAACCTTTTTGGCTGCAGCTATAGGGCACTTAATCCACACTGTGCCCTGCCGGCCGGGAGGCCTGACAACATTCCCGACCTTGACAGCCTCCACGGAGCAACCTCCAGACTCGGCGACGGCAGCCGCCACGTCCTCCTTAGTGGCGGAATCATCCAGCCCAGAGAGCCGCAATTCCACGCACTTCTCCGGGCGGGACACCTTTACCACCTCAGGGCTTAGACACTCCTTCAGTTTTTTGGCGAGGGAGTCTGCCCTGTCGGCTCCAGCGGCACCAGACACTTCCAGCATTCTGGCACCTGTTGCGGCTGTACGGAACCGCAGTCCCTCTATGCCCAGGGCCCGAACGTCGATTTTTTCTCTTGCTTCAGAAAGCACCTGGGCATATGTTGTCCCCTTGTTTTCGGCCTCCGGCTGTAGCGTAAGCACAATCGCTGCAGTCCGGGGAACCTTTAGTTTCGGCTCCCGTTTCTTAGGAGCCTTTTTCGTCGTGGGCGTTGGCCGGATGACCTGTGCTGGACTCGCCGCTGGGACTTTTGCTGCCTTTGAGCCCTTGCGGGCCACCACATTCCACCCCTCATCCATTGTGTCCGGCGCAGGAGGCAATGGACGAGGTGCCTTCGTGGCCGCCTTGTTCTTGGCCTTTTTCGTTCTTGCCCCGCTGGTGCCTGCCTGCGCAGGAGAAGGGGAAGGCATGGAAGTTGTTGCCACTGCAGGTGTTAGGGCAGCGACGTCTGGTTCCCTCCGTTTGTCTGCGGCCAATGGGGGTCTGAGACGCTTAGCCGGCAGCAGGCGATCCTCTAGCCCCTCTATTCGCGCATTCAGCATGGTCCCACACTGGACCATGACTGAACGCGCGATTTCCTCCATGTTTATTGGAGTGGAAGCAGGGGGGCGCGATAGATTGCGAAGCTCCGCCATTTCTTTTCGCATAATTTCGACCTCCGCCATGAGCTTCGCGTTAGCGGCTTCGAGGCGCGCAACCTCCTCCGTGACGGTGCGTGTTCTCATCTCATAAAACGCCCTGCGTATAGTGTCAGAGGCCTCGTTTAAGGCCCTCTGGAATGTCCCCTTCAGGTGTCCGGACTTGCAGGTGACGTCATTGATAGACGCGAGCGCATCTCCCACAAGTCCAGACAAATCTGCCGTTGTAATGTCAGGTGTAGCCGGACCCGCTTTTTTAATCTTTCGGAAGGTTGCAGCGGCTGCTTTCCTCTTCCGCTCCTCCTCGGCCTCAAAGGTTCTCTCCGCCTGCAGCCTTGCCTCTTCCTCCTCGAGGCGTTTCAGCTCATTTCTGGCTCTGTGTAGACCGACATGGTTGCCGGTCGTAGCCGGGCGACCGCGACCTCTCTTCGCCGTCCTTACTGTGAGTCTCGGTGCCCCTTCTGCACTCTCCTCACTTGAGGAAACACCCCTCTTACGCCAAAGGCGGCTTTGTTTCGCTCCAGTTGATGACGCTTGGGACGTGACCGTTCTTAAACTGACGTCTGATTCTCCGTCCGATGACAGGACCGGACCAGGTGCAGAGTCAACAGTACGTCTCCGCTCAGCTTTCTCACTTCCAACTCGATCCAGACTCTTGTCTGTATCTGAGCCAGACAAGCGAGTGAGCACCACACGTGGCTCCTTAAGCATGCCAACTTTAGCGCAAGCTTTAGAAGCACGCGTTTCAACACCTACTTTCCCCACATCTGGTAGGCCTTGACAAAGGCCGATGTGGCCTTGAGAAAGGCCGATGTGGCCTTGAGAAAGGCCGGTTTGGCCTTGAGAAAGGCCGATTTGGCCTTGAAAAAGGCCGGTTTGGCCTTGAGAAAGGCCGGTTTGGCCTTGAAAAAGGCCTAGGCGGTTGTTGTCCCCCCCAGAATACGAGGGACTGACTGCCGAAGCAGCAAGGGATTCCCCGACCTCGATGAGGCCGGTACCCTCCTGGGGTAATATGTTTTTACAATTCGCCATTATTTTCATTTTTGTTTGGTCCTTTCTGGGTCACAGAGAGAGGACCAACCCCCCTGGGCGCCCTTACGACCGAGCTCCCCTCGGCCATACATCCCATAAGCGGGCGCCAAAACCGTAGGATTTGGTAAAATTATTTACATAAAGAAGAGAAAAGAAAGAAATATTTACAACAGCCTAAGATTACCGCCGAAGTCCCAAAAAGAACCACGGCGCCTACGCACCCCTATCCCAGAACCTCCCACCCCCCGCCTAAACACCCCGATACGCCCACAGATAAAATACATAAATACAAATAGATACATAAATACACGATAAAATAAACTATGTAATATAATAAATACATAAACATACATACATGTGTTCCTCTTGGTCAGGTCTCTCCCTTGTGGCCTTCCGGCATGAGTAGCTCTACCGGCTTAGCCCACAAGATCATAAAGACACGCAAGCCCCACCACGACGACAACGTGGGAACACATCGGTGGGGAACCTAACCTAACCTAACCTAACCTAACCTAACCTAACCTAACCTAACCTAACCTAACCTAACCTAACCTAACCTAACCTAACCTAACCTAACCTAACCTAACCTAACCTAACCTAACCTAACCTAACCTAACCTAACCTAACCTAACCTAACCTAACCTAACCTAACCTAACCTAACCTAACCTAACCTAACCTAACCTAACCTAACCTAACCTAACCTAACCTAACCTAACCTAACCTAACCTAACCTAACCTAACCTAACCTAACCTAACCTAACCCATTCGCGCTCCGAACGCACTCAAAAGCGCCACGTTTAGAAGTCCTTCCGCTCGGAAAAAATCTTTAAAATTGGAAAAAGTGACCAAATAGTGAAGTGTGATACGTCAAAACACGCGGGCGGTGAAGGCGCACACAATTGTTTTGTTTGTGTTGCTCTGAGTGATCTAAGTGAAAAGTTATTAACAAAAAACCGATTTTTTCCCAAACTTCGGATCTTCAAAGTGAAATTTCTCGAATTCTGCAGCGACAACATATTCTTTTTATTTTATCATCTGGAGGGGCTTCTGGAGTTCTACACGTTGCCACCTTTCGGATAATTTTCCGAAGCATACTCGCGACACAAGGGCCAAAAAAACAACTACCACGTGGCCACGAGGTGGATGATCCAGAGGTGCCAGCGACGGTCTTCCAAAGGAACCACGTAGCCGACCACACCAGGACCCCGGAGGCACTTTCAGACTGGAAATAAGTTAAGTTTTGACTAAGATATTAGTATTTTAAAATTTTTCACTTTTCAAACTATTATAACTCCGAAACGAAATCTTTTACCTACCTTTTAAAAATCAGATTCTAGTAGCCCTTCTGGCCTTCTAATATCTTACAAATTTTAAGAAATTTCTATGCAGCAGTTTTCGAGTAATAATTTTTTGAAATTTTGAAATGTTCACGAGGTACCTCTTTTAAGCACATATCTATTATTTTTAAAATTGTGTCTTGTGATATCTATTTTTATCAGTAATTTACCAAAAATTTGACGAAATTCTGTTAAAAACCGAAATTTTATAGCTAAAACAGTTAAAAATATTTAGTTTTTGTCTAAATTTATAATTATTTATTAGTAATTTAATTATTTTAACCTTTTCATTGTCTTGTATTAGTTAAGACCTTTCATTTAAGCCCAAACACGGGAATATTCGGATGAAAACTGACAAAGTTAGACTTTTTTCGAAAATCTTGGCGGCCATCTTGAAAAGTTTCAAATCGGCTTTACTCTGTAATTATTTGACACTTTGATCTGGGATTTTCTTTGTTGACATAGAGATTATTAATTCTTTCAGTTTTTTCTGAAAAAACGTTCTGAAAATCCCAAAATCCAAATTTCATTTTTGACATTACCAATAGATAGACAGGGCCAAGAATAACCAAGGACGTCGAAACCCCAGTCTTCTGCGACCTAAACTGGGCTTTCCACGAGCATTTAAAGTTTTGGCGGCCATTTTGGTCGCCATCTTGAAAATTTTCATTTAGCTGTATCTCAGGCCCAAGTTGACGTAGAGGGCTGGGATTTTCTTCACTGTCGTGGGCGCAGCTCCTTCTACCTTTTAAAGCTGGTTTTGACTCTAGGTAGAGCTCAAATTTTTCGACCTGAACTGAGCCTAGGGGAGCATAGCGCACACACTGAGAAGCGCCCTAGAGAAGACCGCAGTTGGATCGGACAACGGACGACGGAGATAGGGCGTTTTTAAGATTTAGCGGCCATTTTGTTCCGCCATATTGGAAATTTTTAAACCCCTGTAACTCCCAAACGGCTTGTCTGATTTTGATGCGGTTTTCTATACTGTGCAGAGCACCTCTTGGTCCATCTTTTAGTGTACAAAAATTGTTGACTCTAGGTAGAGCAAAAATTTATAAATTTTATTGTTTTACTTATAAGAAAATTTATTCATTTAAGACTAAGATAATATAGTATGTTGCTTTTTAGCGTAAAATAATTGAGCGGAGGTTTTTACTGCTATTTTGGTTTTCGAATTCGTGTCTTTAGGAAGACCTGACTACAGGGAACTATTCCTGAATAGTAAAATTTTAAGACCTACTCTACATAGAGTAAATTGTAAAAGACTTACCTGGGTTACCCACCATCCGTGACTCCAAGGCGCCATCCAACTCCACCGAAGCTCGAAGACCTGAAACAGAAAGAGTATTAGAATAAAAAAGAAGCGACAATCAAACTTAAATCTATACATATTATATACATATATACAAATTTACAACTTTTACAAAACTCTATACCTAATTAATTAAATTGACGATTCCCTACCAGACAACATAAAATGGCTGCTATGGCCCGAACACCTGTCACAAAACCCCCGACAATGTCCAAATCCGACAACGAAAGACCCCCAGAGAAAATAGAGCATGACGAACCATCCAAGTTGGGACCAGAAACTGCCCAGGCATCTCAAGTGAGGCGCATTAGCGGAGATTTTGAGGCACTCATAACTGAGGCATTAGTATGTCCTTCCTCTAAAGAAAAGACATTTATCGTGGAGCCGAGAAAAACGCCACCAAGCAAAAAACGCCTGATGAATACCCCTGCAAAACAAAAATCTGTCGTCTCGAAGCGTCCTCAAAAATCACCTTCACCGGAACTTCTTACGCCTGAAAAAGAGAGAAAGATACGCACAACCAAAACCAAATCTACACCAAAAAAGGAAATTACAGCAACAATCCCCCCAAAACAAAGACAAGACACAGAAGGGACGACGATACCACTACAACAACAACTAGAACGTAAAGACAGAGTGGATGAAGCCAACGCGTTAGTCGAAAAGGCAAAGACATCCATGGCCACCTTCAAGATCAAAAGGGAAGTAGTTGTCGAAGTTCACGCAGCCTTGAGTAGGTTGGCTGCTCTCGTAGCTGAAGCTGAAAGCGATAAAAACAAAACTACCTGCAAGGACAAGGAAATAGGGGAAAAACAAACGACAAATCAGACAGAGCAAATTCAAAAGCATGAAGTAAACAACCTCCTAATCACACTAGAAGAACACAGCAAACTAATAAAAGAAAGTAACGAGAACATAAAAGACCTGAAAGAAACAATAGAAAAACAGAAAGAGACTCTCGGAAAGATCACGTACGCAAGCGTCGCAGCCGGGCAGCCCAGAAGACATACCCAGGAACACGCTACTCTACACTCCGTTGTGATCACCTCGAAAGACGAAAAGGAAACATCTGAAGAAGTGCTAAATAAAATTAGAAAAGCAGTGAACGCAACGGAAGGAGGAGTGCAAGTAGATAGAGTCAGGAAAGGAAAGGACAGGAAGGTGATAGTAGGTTGCAAAACAGAAGAGGAAAGACAGAAAATCAAAGAAAGACTGAAAAAAGCCGGTAACAACCTTAATGTCGAGGAAATCAAAAACAAGGACCCTCTTTTGATTCTCAGGGATGTTCTACAGGTCATCACGGACGAAAAGGTCCTAAACGCCCTGAGAAATCAAAATGGTAACATATACCGGAACCTCGACAAAAAGGACGATAGAATAGAAATAAGATACAGAAAGAAGTCACGAAATCCTCATACGAACCACATCATCGTTCGAATATCCACTGTCCTATGGAATCGCATGATAGATGCCGGAGAGGTCCACATAGACCTACAAAGGGTAAAGGTTAGCGACCAATCACCGCTGGTACAATGTTCGCTCTGCCTTGGATATGGTCACGGCAGGCGTTTCTGTACGGAAACACAAGAGAAGTGCAGCCACTGTGGTGGACCTCACTTGAAATCTGAATGCGACGGATGGATCGCGGGAAATACACCAACGTGCTGCAACTGCCAACATGCAAAACTAAACACAGTACAACACAATGCGTTTAGCTCAGAGTGCACGGTGAGGAAGCGATGGGACGCAATAGCTAGGGCTAGTATAGCTTATTGCTAAGGTGGATACGGGCACACAAACCAGAGGCAAACAATACCTAGCCATGCAAGCGAACCTCCAGAGGAAGAAGCTAGCCACAGATGAGCTCATGATACAGGCGAACAACAGGAATACAGCATTCGCGCTGCTCCAGGAGCCGTATGTAGGTGGGGCGAAAAATATGAAGCAGTACAAGGGGACAAGAATTTTCCAGAACACAACATCAAACAACGGAGTCGTCAAAGCCGCGATAGCGGTATTCGATAATGGAATGGACGTCATACAATGTCCAAACCTCACCACGAACAACATCGCTGTAGTGAAAATCCGCACGACAGCCTGGGAAATTCTTGTCGCCTCCTTCTATTTCGAACCTGACCAACCAATAGAGCCATACCTGGAGCAACTTAAGAAGATCACAGAGGAAGCTGGATCCATGAGACTCATTGTTGGGGGTGATGCGAACGCCAAAAGCCCCTGGTGGGGAAGTAACAAAATAGACAGCAGAGGGGAAGACTTGGCTGGGGCACTAGACGAATACGGGTTGCAGGTACTAAACGAGGGTAACCTCCCGACCTTCGACACTATAAGGGGAAATCAAAGATATACCAGCCACGTTGACATCACAGCGTGCACAATAGATCTGCTAGACCTGGTGGAAGGATGGACCGTAGAAGAGGATTTGACGAGCTCGGACCACAACGGCATGACCTTCAAGATAAAGTTACAAAGATCAAAAGGCACAACCATCAACAGAACAACAAGGATTTATAACACAAAGAAGGCAAATTGGTGCCAGTTTCGTGAGAAACTGACCCAATTACAGCTGGAAAACAATCTAAACAAAAAAGAAATAGAAAACATAGAAGATAAACATATACTAGATAAAACAGTTAATAAATACATAGAAATCATAACTCAATCATGCAATAAAACTATACCAAAAAAGAAAAACACTGAAAAACTTACCTTGCCGTGGTGGTCCGAGGAGTTAACAGCACTGAAAAAGGCAGCTACCACCAGGAAACGGAGAGTACGCTGTGCAGCACCAGTCCGCAGGCAAAAGGTCGTTGACGAATACCTGCAAGCAAAAGAAAAATATGAAAGTGCAGCCAAGGAAGCCCAGATAAGGAGTTGGAAGGAATTTTGTGAAAAACAGGACAGAGAAAGTGTCTGGGAGGGAATCTATAGGGTAATAGGAAGAACAAATGTTAGACAGGAGGACATCCTCCTAGTTAAGGACCAAAAGGTGGTGGATCCGGAGGAATCAGCCAAGCTACTGGCGGAAACATTCTACCCGGAGGACTCAGAAGACTCGGACAACGCTGACCACCGAGAGACCAGACTATTAGCCGACCGAGTAAACGGTTGGAGCCATGATGAACAACATGACCCACCGTTTACACTGGAAGAACTACGTGCCTCGGTGGACAGCTTTAACCCGAAGAAAGCCCCCGGAGTTGATGGATTCACGGCAGATATTTGCAGCCATGCTATTGGACGGGACCCTGAGACCTTCCTTGCGCTGGCCAACAAATGCCTGGCACTTTCCTACTTCCCGAAAGCCTGGAAGGAAGCCACAGTTGTGGTTTTGAGGAAGCCAGGCAAGGACGATTATACCAAGCCAAAATCGTATAGACCTATAGGTCTTTTGCCAGTGTTGGGAAAGGTCCTGGAGAAAATGGTGATCAGACGCATCCAATGGCACGTAATCCCGGCACTAAGCCCCCGCCAGTATGGCTTCATGCCAAAAAAGAGCACGGAAGACTCCCTCTATGACCTGATTCGACACATTCGTTGCAAGTTAGACGAGAAAAAACTCATAGCGGTGATATCCTTGGACATAGAGGGAGCCTTTGACAGTGCATGGTGGCCAGCAATCCGTACCAGGCTGGCGGAACTTAAGTGTCCGGTAAACATCAGAAGGATCCTCGACAGCTACCTCCAAGATCGAAAGGTCAAGGTAAGGTATGCTGGAAAGGAACACCCCAAACACACAAACAAGGGATGCGTCCAAGGATCCATTGGGGGTCCAATCCTTTGGAATATCCTTCTGGACCCGCTACTAAAAGGCCTATCGGAACGTGGTGACTACTGCCAGGCTTTCGCGGACGATGTGGTACTGGTAATCCACGCTGACACAGCACTTCAAGTGTCGCAACAGGCAAATGCCGCCCTCGCCTATGTTCGGGATTGGGGAGTCAAAAACAAGCTTCGCTTCGCACCACATAAAACTAACGCCATGATCATAACAAGAAAGCTCATATATGACACTCCAATCCTGAACATGGGAGGGGTCGCCATAGATATAACGGATGAGATAAAGATCCTGGGGCTCACGATAGACAACAAGCTGACGTTCAATGCCCACACTGCAAATATTTGCAAAAAGGCATTGAACATATATAAGCAGTTGTCTAGAGCCGCCAGGGTCAGCTGGGGACTCCACCCCGAAATCGTACGTATTATCTATACTGCAACAGTGGAGCCAGTAATCACGTACGCAGCCAGCGCCTGGGCACCGGCAACGCGGAAGCTGGGCATCCAACGAAAGCTAAACGCAGTCCAACGAGGGTTTGCTCAAAAAATAACTAAAGCGTACCGCACTGTCTCCCTGAACTCGGCACTAGTGCTGGCCGGGTTGCTCCCACTTGACCTCCGAATACAGGAAGCAGCCGCTCTGTACGAGGCAAGAAGGGGCATACCACGACCGGCGCTGGGAGATCGGGAGGTAGAGCGGTTCACACCATACGCACAAACATTACACCCAGCTGACCATAGGAGCATAGTTTTTGAGATTCTGGCGGACCAGACACAGGTAGACCTGCACAACCACCACGCAGTAAAAATTTACACGGACGGCAGTAAACTTGAAGGTGAGGTCGGAGCAGCCCTATCCATTTGGAAAGGGGAAGCCGAGACCAAAACCCTGAAGCTAAAACTGTCGTCCCATTGCACAGTGTATCAGGCCGAACTCTATGCCCTATGGAAAGCCACTGGAGTAACCCTCAAACGCTCAGAATGTAGCTTCGGGATCTTCAGCGACTCCAGGTCCGCACTGGAGACAATTGCGAATCCGAGCTCCCTCCATCCCTTAGCCGTGGAGGCCCGTGCCAACATGGAAGCGGGCAGACTCCAGAACAAGGAAGTTTCCTTGTACTGGATCAAAGCCCACGCGGGATTGGAGGGAAATGAACGAGCCGACCAACTGGCAAAGGAAGCTGCTGTCAACAAGAAGAAGCGCCCAGACTATGACTTGTGCCCGGTCTCATTTGTCAAGCGTCAGATTCGTCTGGAATCGCTTGACAAATGGAACCTAAGATATAGGTCTGGTGAAACTGGTAGAGTCACCAAGATGTTCTTCCCCAACATTGTAGACGCGTACAAAGTGGTTCGCAAAACGGAGCCTACATATATATCAACACAGATCATGACAGGCCACGGTGGGCTCTCCGAATACTTGTACAGATTCAAGTGTAAGGAGAGCCCAGCGTGCATCTGTGAACCGAGCTCGGTGGAATCACTGGAACACGTCCTCTCAGAATGCCCAGTTTTCGCTCTAAAGAGACACAATATTGAAAACATCTTAGATACTAAAATAGTTAGCGAAAACTTCCGTTCACTTATGCTTGATAGGCACAAAAGAAATATGTTTATGAACTACTGTATAGAATTAATTAAAATAGTGATAAAAAGAAATAGATAGATAACCTAATGTTTTCCATATATCTACAGAATATATGACAAAAACATTAATTTTATAAAATGGTAAGAATAAGATATGTTAACATAGAAAATAAGCCTATAAATGTAAGAACTAGAATTACTCAAATTTTAAGCATACATATTATAATGTTAAAACTAAATCTTAGTCATAGCTTAATTGTTACTTTCTCTTTTTATTAATAATTTCATGTTAAAATATGTTAAAGATAAGAATTTAAATAAAATGTAAAAATGTCTCTGGTTAAGCCAGAGGAACCCTCTTTCTGTTCCCAACCCCACTTAGACCATAACCATTAGTTTTAATTAGCTTTTTTTTTTGTAAAAGAAAAATTAGTATGCAACTGCAGTAGCCGGCGTTTGCCATCTGTGTGGCGGTAGGGAAAAAAAAAAAAAAAAAAAAAAAAAAAAAAAAAACCTAACCTAACCTAACCTAACCTAACCTAACCTAACCTAACCTAACCTAACCTAACCTAACCTAACCTAACCTAACCTAACCTAACCTAACCTAACCTAACCTAACCTAACCTAACCTAACCTAACCTAACCTAACCTAACCTAACCTAACCTAACCTAACCTAACCTAACCTAACCTAACCTAACCTAACCTAACCTGCTAACATGCTGCGCCGACACAACAACTCCAACCTTATGGACCCCCTGGCTTCAGCAAATCTCTTGGCCGAAACATTCTACCCTGCAGATGAGGAAGCCACGGACAACGAAGAGCAGGCCAAGGTTAGAAGCGAAATGAGGGAAGTCATCGAGGAGTATACTCGCCAAAAACCTGAGCAGGACTGTCCCAATTTTACACTAGACGAGGTCAGAATGGTGTACTCTAGGATGAGCCCAAAGAAATCCCCTGGAGAAGACGGTTTGACCTCAGACATATGCCAGAACAGCTTTGAGGTGGCTCCTGCGATCCAATTGGCTATTTTTAACACATGCCTCAAAGCAAGCCATTTTCCGAGCGCATGGAAGACAGCACGCATAAAAATCATCCCCAAAGCAGGAAAAGACGATTATTCTGCTCCTAAGTCATACAGACCCATTGGCCTCCTATCCGTTTTGGGCAAAGTACTGGAGAAGCTGTTTGCTACGAGAATTGCATGGCATCTGGGGAGCATGACTCTACTGAGTAATCGGCAGTATGGCTTTACACCGCAGAAAAGTACGGAAGACGCCCTTTACGACTCTGTTGGGATGGTGAGGCAGGCGGTGAGAGACAAGAGGATAGTCGCCATCATCTCCTTGGACATCGAAGGGGCATTTGACAACTGCTGGTGGCCCGGAATTCTCAAACAGCTTCACAACAAGGGACTCGACAAATCTACCTTCAGACTGATTGTGAGCTACCTATCGGGAAGGAACGTAAATCTCGGATACATGGGGGAATTAGTGTGCAGAAGCACCAACAAGGGGTGTGTTCAGGGCTCTATATGCGGACCACTATTATGGAACATCCAACTGAACCCACTCCTGGAGGTGGCCGAAACACTCGAAGCCCACGTGCAGGCCTTCGCAGACGACCTTCTGATAGTAGCTAGTGCCAAGACGACTGCGCAGCTGGAAGAGAAGGTGAATGAGGCACTCCTGAAAATTTCTGAGTGGGGAACCGCACATAAGATGCGCTTCGCAGCGCACAAGACTCAGGCGGTGATTATCACAAAGAAATTAAAATTTGAGACACCCCGATTCACACTTAATGGAACGACCCTGGAGCTATCAAGCAGTCTCAAAGTTTTAGGCCTTACTATAGACAAAACACTTAACTTCAAAGAGCACCTGGACAACATCTACAGGAAATCTGTAAACATCTTCAAAATGGTGTCCAGGGCAGTAAGAACTCAGTGGGGCCTAAACACAGATATCATGAGACTTCTCTATCATGTAACAGTTGAGCCAGTGATATTGTATGCAGCCAGTGCCTGGGCTCCCGCTGTAGAAAGGAAATTTATAAAGGCCAAACTGGATCATATCACCAGAATGTTCGCTCTAAAGATCTGCAGGGCGCATCGGACAGTCTCCCTCACCTCAAGTGTTCTCATCTCTCGCATTCTTCCCCTTGACCTAAGACTGAAGGAACAAGCCACCTTATACGAAGTCAAGCGAGGAAAGCCCTTCGATGCTCTACCAGGTCGACCGCTGGAGAGAAGACTTTCCCCTTTCAGTCTCCCACATCCATCGCAGCGGAGCCATATAAGTTTCGGCACCATAAACAACCAGGAAGAGGCCGACCAAATCGAAAATGACTGGCTGAGAGTCTATACCGATGGCAGTAAGCTGAATGACAGGGTCGGAGCGGCCGTTACGGTTTGGAAAGAACAAACAGAAATCAAGGCTATCAAAATTAAACTAGAAAACTACTGCACTGTCTACCAAGCTGAGATGGTCGCAATACATAAAGCCATTACCTACCTCAAAGAGAGCAGAAGCATGGGGAACATCATTTCAGACTCCCAGTCAGCACTTGAAACCATCGCCGACCCCTGTACCGAAAACCCTGTGGCTCAGGAGATTCAAGAGATGGCGAAAGTGGTTGGTGGGATCAATTTCTTCTGGATCCGTGCTCACGTTGGAATAGCAGGAAATGAGCGAGCCGACGAACTCGCAAAAGCATCGACTATGCTTAAGATCACCCCTGCGTACGAGGCATTTCCGCTGTCCTTCGCAAAGCGCTGCATCAGGGAAGAAACTCTGGAGAAGTGGCAGGAGCGATACAGCAACGCAACCACTGGCGAAACAACGAGGATGTTTTTCCCCGATGTTAGGAGAGCGTACAAAATCTTAGCTAAAATAGAAACTATAGCCCTAAGAACGCAACTGTTGAGCGGTCACACGGGCATAAGAGCGTATTTACATAGGTTTAAGCTTATAGAGGATCCCTGCTGCACATGCGATCAAGTAACTTTGGAAACAATAGAACACATCCTGTTTCACTGTCCAAAGTTTGGTCCAGAGCGATATGATTGTGAGTGCAGGATGGATTTAGTTCTAAGCAAGAATAATGTAACCCTAGCTATTGACGACGACAACCGACGGACCCATTTCCTGGCCTTTGCGGAAAATGCTTTGAAAAGAGCCGCAAGGGCAAATGGCTCCACAGTAAATTAGATTATATTGTTAATTAAATAATACATTAATATTAAAAATAATTTTATAATTTTAAATGCATGAATTAGAGTCTATTAGTTATAAGAAATAGCAAATGGCTCTACAGTAAATTATATTATATTGTACATGGAATAATACATTGATAGTTGATATAAATTTATACAAAATTATATACTTGTATGAATAAGAAACTATTATTTATAAGAAATGGCAAATGGCTATACAGTTAATGAATTTGTATTGTAAATGTATAAAAAGAATAAATAATTAATATTGGATATAATTTTAACCTTATTAAAGACTTAAATTTGATGTTTATTTAATTCAATTTAATTTTGATTTAATTTTAATTTGATTTTGGTTTGATTTTGATTTAATTTTCATTTAATTTTAGTCTTATTTTAGTTTAATTTTAGTTTAGTTTTAATTTAATTTTGTTTTAATTTTGATTTGATTTTGATTTAATTTTAGATAATAATTGTATTTATCCATTATAATAAATTGTATTAATCTAAAAGAGAAAAAAAAACCAAAAAAAAAAAAAAAACAAAAAACAAAAAAAAAAAAAATATATGAATGAAAGGAAAAAAAAAGAATAATATCTATCTAGTTACATTTATTTTATAAGAACGAATCCTTATAGTCACCCTTCTATTTTAGCGATAGAACAAGTAGTAGAATAATAGTAATACAAAAGGAATTGTAGGCAATATTATAATTGAATGTTGAAAGTTAATATAATTCAAAAGGTATAGCCATGGAAAAAAAAATAAAGAGTTGTAAATGTGTAGGGCGCGGATTAGACACAGAAAACCATGTTATGTTTAATACTCGTATGAAATAAACGACCCAAAATAAATAGGGACGATAAGTTGTAGGCTAGCCGACGGCCCCTAAAAAGGCAATTGGTAGGCGCCATATAAAAAAAAAAAAAAAAAAAAAAAAAAAAACCTAACCTAACCTAACCTAACCTAACCTAACCTAACCTAACCTAACCTAACCTAACCTAACCTAACCTAACCTAACCTAACCTAACCTAACCTAACCTAACCTAACCTAACCTAACCTAACCTAACCTAACCTAACCTAACCTAACCTAACCTAACCTAACCTAACCTAACCTAACCTAACCAATACGGGTTGCAGGTACTAAACGAGGGTAACCTCCCGACCTTCGACACTATAAGGGGAAATCAAAGATATACCAGCCACGTTGACATCACAGCGTGCACAATAGATCTGCTAGACCTGGTGGAAGGATGGACCGTAGAAGAGGATATGACGAGCTCGGACCACAACGGCATGACCTTCAAGATAAAGTTACAAAGATCAAAAGGCACAACCATCAACAGAACAACAAGGATTTATAACACAAAGAAGGCAAATTGGTGCCAGTTTCGTGAGAAACTGACCCAATTACAGCTGGAAAACAATCTAAACAAAAAAGAAATAGAAAACATAGAAGATAAACATATACTAGATAAAACAGTTAATAAATACATAGATATCATAACTCAATCATGCAATAAAACTATACCAAAAAAGAAAAACACTGAAAAACTTACCTTGCCGTGGTGGTCCGAGGAGTTAACAGCACTGAAAAAGGCAGCTACCACCAGGAAACGGAGAGTACGCTGTGCAGCACCAGTCCGCAGGCAAAAGGTCGTTGACGAATACCTGCAAGCAAAAGAAAAATATGAAAGTGCAGCCAAGGAAGCCCAGATAAGGAGTTGGAAGGAATTTTGTGAAAAACAGGACAGAGAAAGTGTCTGGGAGGGAATCTATAGGGTAATAGGAAGAACAAATGTTAGACAGGAGGACATCCTCCTAGTTAAGGACCAAAAGGTGGCGGATCCGAAGGAATCAGCCAAGCTACTGGCGGAAACATTCTACCCGGAGGACTCAGAAGACTCGGACAACGCTGACCACCGAGAGACCAGACTATTAGCCGACCGAGTAAACGGTTGGAGCCATGATGAACAACATGACCCACCGTTTACACTGGAAGAACTACGTGCCTCGGTGGACGGCTTTAACCCGAAGAAAGCCCCCGGAGTTGATGGATTCACGGCAGATATTTGCAGCCATGCTATTGGACGGGACCCCGAGACCTTCCTTGCGTTGGCCAACAAATGCCTGGCACTTTCCTACTTCCCGAAAGCCTGGAAGGAAGCCACAGTTGTGGTTTTGAGGAAGCCAGGCAAGGACGATTATACCAAGCCAAAATCGTATAGACCTATAGGTCTCTTGCCAGTGTTGGGAAAGGTCCTGGAGAAAATGGTGATCAGACGCATCCAATGGCACGTAATCCCGGCACTAAGCCCCCGCCAGTATGGCTTCATGCCAAAAAAGAGCACGGAAGACTCCCTCTATGACCTGATTCGACACATTCGTAGCAAGTTAGACGAGAAAAAACTCATAGCGGTGATATCCTTGGACATAGAGGGAGCCTTTGACAGTGCATGGTGGCCAGCAATCCGTACCAGGCTGGCGGAACTTAAGTGTCCGGTAAACATTAGAAGGATCCTCGACAGCTACCTCCAAGATCGAAAGGTCAAGGTAAGGTATGCTGGAAAGGAACACCCCAAACACACCAACAAGGGATGCGTCCAAGGATCCATTGGGGGTCCAATCCTTTGGAATATCCTTCTGGACCCGCTACTAAAAGGCCTATCGGAACGTGGTGACTACTGCCAGGCTTTCGCGGACGATGTGGTACTGGTAATCCACGCTGACACAGCACTTCAAGTGTCGCAACAGGCAAATGCCGCCCTCGCCTATGTTCGGGATTGGGGAGTCAAAAATAAGCTTCGCTTCGCACCACACAAAACTAACGCCATGATCATAACAAGAAAGCTCAAGTATGACACTCCAATCCTGAACATGGGAGGGGTCGCCATAGATATAACGGATGAGATAAAGATCCTGGGGCTCACGATAGACAACAAGCTGACGTTCAATGCCCACACTGCAAATATTTGCAAAAAGGCATTGAACATATATAAGCAGTTGTCTAGAGCCGCCAGGGTCAGCTGGGGACTCCATCCCGAAATCGTACGTATTATCTATACTGCAACAGTGGAGCCAGTAATCACGTACGCAGCCAGCGCCTGGGCACCGGCAACGCGGAAGTTGGGCATCCAACGAAAGCTAAACGCAGTCCAACGAGGGTTTGCTCAAAAAATAACCAAAGCGTACCGCACTGTCTCCCTGAACTCGGCACTAGTGCTGGCCGGGTTGCTCCCACTTGACCTCCGAATACAAGAAGCAGCCGCTCTGTACGAGGCAAGAAGGGGCATACCACGACCGGCGCTGGGAGATCGGGAGGTAGAGCGGTTCACACCATACGCACAAACATTACACCCAGCTGACCATAGGAACATAGTTTTTGAGACTCTGGCGGACCAGACACAGGTAGACCTGCACAACCACCACGCAGTAAAAATTTACACGGACGGCAGTAAACTTGAAGGTGAGGTCGGAGCAGCCCTATCCATTTGGAAAGGGGAAGCCGAGACCAAAACCCTGAAGCTAAAACTGTCGTCCCATTGCACAGTGTATCAGGCCGAACTCTATGCCCTATGGAAAGCCACTGGAGTAACCCTCAAACGCTCAGAATGTAGCTTCGGGATCTTCAGCGACTCCAGGTCCGCACTGGAGACAATTGCGAATCCGAGCTCCCTCCATCCCTTAGCCGTGGAGGCCCGTGCCAACATTGAAACGGGCAGACTCCAGAACAAGGAAGTTTCCTTGTACTGGATCAAAGCCCACGCGGGATTGGAGGGAAATGAACGAGCCGACCAACTGGCAAAGGAAGCTGCTGTCAACAAAAAGAAGCGCCCAGACTATGACTTGTGCCCGGTCTCATTTGTCAAGCGTCAGATTCGTCTGGAATCGCTTGACAAATGGAACCTAAGATATAGGACTGGAGAAACCGGTAGAGTCACCAAGATGTTCTTCCCCAACATTGTAGACGCGTACAAAGTGGTTCGCAAAACGGAGCCTACATATCTATCAACACAGATCATGACAGGCCACGGTGGGCTCTCCGAATACTTGTACAGATTCAAGTGTAAGGAGAGCCCAGCGTGCATCTGTGAACCGAGCTCGGTGGAATCACTGGAACACGTCCTCTCAGAATGCCCAGTTTTCGCTCTAAAGAGACACAATATAGAAAACATCTTAGATACTAAAATAGTTAGCGAAAACTTCCGTTTACTTATGCTTGATAGGCACAAAAGAAAATTGTTTATGAACTACTGTGTAGAATTAATTAAAATAGTGATAAAAAGAAATAGATAGATAACCTAATGTTTTCCATATATCTACAGAATATATGCCAAGAACATTAATTTTATAAAATGGTAAGAATAAGATATGTAAACATAGATAATAAGCCTATAAATGTAAGAACTAGAATTACTCAAATTTAAGGCATACATATTAAAATGTCAAAACTAAATCTTAGTCATAGCTTAATTGTTACTATCTCTTTTTATTAATAATTTCATGTTAAAATATGTTAAAGATAAGAACT